>JAIPRL010000636.1:0-80304 GCA_025469235.1 Pemphigus obesinymphae
AGTAAGATTAGTAAGGGAAATGCATGTTGTTGGTAAAAGGGGGAGGGGAAGACCGAAAAAGAGATGGGGGGATGTAATGGCGAGTGATATGAGAAAGGTGGGAGTAAGTGAAGAAGATGCGGGAGATAGAGTTAAGTGGAAGTGTAGGACCAGGGTGCCGACCCCAAATAGTTGGGAGAGAAGGCGAAGGAGAAGAAGAAGAAGAAGAAGAAGTACTACACTGAAAAATTAACATTTAGTATTGATCTACTGTTACAAATATGTAAAATCTCAATTTTCACCAAAAGTATAATTCATATTTTCTGTACCTATTTCATAATTTTTAATATTATTCTTTAACTATTTAACGATTTGTGGTCTCCAAAGTTTAATAGAGAAACTTATAATTAAATACAATTGTACATTCGGATCCTAGTAGTTTATATTTGTTTGTTAATATTTATTTTGGTTCTTTTATTGTAACTTGGAAAATACCTTAATATTCTAACCATATGATATTTGCACTAAATATGTATTACTGTAGCTTTGCATTAAAGATATAAACGTCAACAAACGTAGTTTGACTAAGTTTGAAAAATTTTTAGAAGAAAAATGTTGATACTTTTATATTATTTATGTTATCAAATTAAAAAATATACGTGTAGATATAAATAATAAAAATGTTGATATTTTATTTTTAAACAGGTCATTTTTTCGATTTTCCCAGTAGATTTATTATGCGATTATTATTAGTAATACAAAAATACAATCTATTGATATATGAAATAGAAAACAATAAAATCATAACCAAAATCATACTGTATAAATTCTATTTTACTCTTACTTATCCTTGATATTTTACTTTCTATAGCTTCCTTCCATTCATCAAGTCTATAATTCACTTCTACAAGACTCTCTCTAATCAGTTCTATATCATCTGTAAACAATATGCACTATGGTACCTCACTCTGTATACTCTTTTTATATCATCCTTAAGCAAGAAAAATAAGTAAGAACTCGAAGCCGAACCATGATGCATTCCCGATCTGACCCTAACATCTTCAGTTTCTTCACTCAGATTTCTCACTTTTATACTTGGGCCCTTTTATACATATCTTCAATAATGCTCACAAACACCTTTGGTAATCTTTTCATCATTAATGCCTACTTTAAGATCAATCATTAGCCTATCATAATCCTTCTCTAGATCAATGAATGCCATACACAGTTTCCTTTTTAGGTACTTCTCTACAATCTTAAAATTTTTTTTCAATTATTATTTTAATACTCCATTATATTAAATAAGCAAAAAAATGTACGAAGTTTAAAAACTATAGAAAAATATTACACACACAAATTGTATTACATCTTATAGCGACGTGTTCGTAAATTAGACGATTATACAAATCTATGTGTGTACCCATATTGTTTAATATTTTTCAGTATTTCTTGATCCAAAATTGCAATCCTTTGAAAGTTTTAAGTATTTTGTTTCTTTATTCTGAGTGATATCTAGCTTAATACCATAATTCCCGATAGGTAGGTATACTTCATTATGTAGTTACAATTTTACACAGTTTTTAATTATGTCAATTTGTGTACTTTTAGTTACATGCTCAGAGTCCTTATTTTAATTTATATTTATACGGGTACCTATATTGATTGAATTAATCAATGAATGTTAGGTATAATTAAAGTATTAAATAATTAAGTTTTATACTTTTATACTTTACAATTCATAGTTCATAAAAATATACAGGGGAGGATGAATATTATGAATAATATAAGATACAATTTATAACAAATGAAAAATTAATATCATATGATTTTTTATGATTTAACACAAATATAATTATTTTTACCTATTTTGTTTTAACGATAATGTAAAATACAAAATTAATTATCTACCTACCTATAAAACTCCAGTAGACGTAGGGTAGTTTTTTTTTCGAATTTTTTTTTTTTTTCTGAAACTTCGGTAAAACAATATTCTAAAATATGGCTTTTCCAAATTTATAATGGCTATCCGAATGAGAGATAAGAGGGCGATATGGAACATTCGGAGTTTTCTTTTCTGAATAAGTATTTTTAGACAAAACAAAAGGAAAACACATTAATGTATGTATGTATGTATATCGTACCTTTGCTAAAATAAAATATTTAACAATTTTAAATGTTATTATCACAATAATACAGTTATGATTGTGTTTTTGGCCTATATACAGATTTCATTTCCGTGATTTGGTTATGATTTAGAATGGGAAGCTAAAGGACCATCCGGCTAAGACATATCTCCTGGTAGGTATATATATATGAATGGAACCGGAATGCGATTCTATATATTGATATATACTCGTATATTATATACGTTTCATTATTTTATTGATCCACAAAAATATTATGTTTATAAATAGCATTTTGAAGAACCCACCAAACATTTTTATGAACCTATTTGTTGTTTATTTTAATAATAATAATTATAAATACATTGTAGTATTTTCAATAATACTATAGTAATGATATTTAAAAATTCTAAAGTTAAAAAATAACGGTATTATCAAAAAAATAATAGATACTTAATTTTACCTGTATATTATTTATAATGTTATATTAATTTGTAAAAATAAAATAACTTACCTTAGGTTAATAAGTTATTTTGTTGAACTTAACTTAATCCTTAAGAAAAAAATAACTATTAACTTCAAACTTTTAGTAGGTATTTTTTATTTTTTTCTATTGACTTAACTTAACCGAGTTTAAAAAATAATTTACTTGCCCAGAATTTTCATTTGCTACCTGGGAATTCAAGCACTGAAACATGCATTTATATTTATAAGTTAATATATATATATATATATATAAATGCTCATTAAATTGTTTTTGAGTGCACATATTTAATATCCATACATAGTATAGGGTATTTTTAATTCCACGATTTTTATTTTATAATATTAGAATTCTTATTACAAAACAGTAATTATATAATATTATGAGTGATGATTAACTGTGTCTTATATAATACTATTTTTATATAAATAGGTATTTTACGAAATATTGAAATAAATTAGGTTATACTATCATATCATGATGAAAACTTAAAATATGAAAACAATTATGGCATATTGACATATATTGACGTATATTTGAAAGGTAAACTGAAATTCCAAAAAGTAAAATTGGTCGTACCAGCAAATAGGTAGTAAGATGCACTATGCTCGATTGCATTTCAATATTTCAAATATTTATTTACAGCATAAAAATGTGTTTTTATTTGTTTTTTTATATATTACAGTAATATTTTATTACTATGTTCTTAAATACAAAGTGTATATATAAGATGAAATCTAAGCTCAAAAATTTTTGGTGGGAAATCGACATTTTTTAGCTATAGGTAGTACGTAATGTATTTAATTCTTATAAATAAACAAATTGATTAAACAATTGTTATGTACAGTTTTATATTCATTTATATTATAAAATAAAAATAAGAAAAAGAAAAAAAAAATTAGATATTTAACAAATGTAATTATCCTATTAATAAGAAAGTGTGTAGTTAAATCTATCTGATTTTATAAGTAGATATTTAGGGAATATTTGGGTATTAATTATGAATTATACTTAGTAATATTCAATATTTCAGTAAAATATTTTACTATATAGTAGATAAATTTTATAACTATTCCAGTAAGTTGTAGGATACTTCATAAATGAAAATAAAATAATGTATATTTTGTCAATATTTTAAAATAATAAAATTGGCTTGTTTATTTTTCTACTAAAAATAACTTTTACCATATAATGTGTTAAAAATTCCTAACTATAAATAATAAGATGACATCATTGTATTACTAAAAGTCATATTTTAATTACTAATTAATTTTCTTACATATTTTCATAAAAATAAATCTTTCTCAGTAAAAATTAAAACATTTATTTTTGTTATTATATTATTTATGGTAATTATTTTACGTTAACATTTTCTAAAAAATTACACGGTATAGGTTAATATTAGATATTAGTAAATAAATACAATTGAAATTTTAATTTTAAGATTAAAAATACATGAAAACCAAAAATATATATCAAATTTTCTCCGCATACAGAATATAATAAACCGGTTAGTAGTACAAAAATATAGTATTATTCTTGGCAATACTTTGATTAAATAATATAGTGAATGAAGAACATTCAATTATACGTTTTATCCAAAAATAATCCGAACTGCATTGTTTATAGTTTGAAAAGTAAAAAGGTAAAAAGTGTAAATATAAGGTTGATAAACTACTAAACTAGTGTTATATATATTATGTAGAAAAAAAAATGCTATATTATAGTGTCAATATATACGATTTTAACTAAAGTTAAATGTAATTATTACATTTTGAATACTAATAAATACCAGAAGTAAATTAATAAAATCATCATAGGTAATTTAGGTTTATAATATTTGGACATATATTTCAACCATAAATTTGTTGTTAACATTTTTTGTGTAGGTAATGAAACAAAACAAAAATATATTTTTCAAGAATTGGCATCAACTAGTAAATAAACTAATGTTATGTTATTATAAACTCTTTAACCTAACTAGTCGATTTGCGTACTTAAAAATTATCTGGTTAAAAAATCTGTATCTATCTGAGCAGGAGTAGGTACCTAAGATTTAGATAATATATAGATACATTAAACTTAGAAAGCGGTCTTAAACCGGTTATTGGTAACCTTCAATTATAAGATTTTTAAAGAACCTTTTCTCAATATATTTATATATATATATATATAGACATATATAATCAAAAACTAGTAAATAAACTAATGTTATGTTATTATAAACTCTTTAACCTAACTAGTCAATTTGCGTACTTAAAAATTATCTGGTTCAAAATCTGTATCTATCTGAGCAGGAGTAGGTACCGAAGTTTTAGATAATAAATACATACATTAAACTTAGAAAGCGGTCTTAAACCGGTTATTGGTAACCTTTAATTATAAGATTTTTAAAGAACCTTTTCTCAATATATTTATATATATATATATATAGATATATATAATCAAAAACTTCTTAAAACCGTTTACTGCGTTTCTCAAAAGTGGAAAATAGTTTTATGTCCTGGTTTTAAATAACTTTAACTTTTTTTATGTAAAGTTATTTAAAACCAGGACATAAAACTATTTTCCACTTTTGAGAAACGTGGTAACCGGTTTTAAGAAGTTTTTGATTATATATATCTATATATATATATATATATATATATATAAATATATTGATAAAAGGTTCTTTAAAAATCTTATAATTAAAGTTTACCAATAACCGGTTTCAGACCGCTTTCTAAGTTTAATGTATCTAATAATTAATGTTCATAAGAAAAAAAAAATACATTTGTTTGTAAAAAAGAAACAAAATATACATTAAGAATTTGATGTTTATAATTTATTTATATTATTGTTTGAATGACATATAAAAATACAATATCATTGTTTGCAATTTTCTCAAAACTAGGAATCTCGAAAAATTATTCGATACTAGCATAAATTGGGAGTTAAATAGCTGGCTGAACGGGAAATAAAACCACTATAGCTCCTCGTATATTTGAAAAAGGATGACCAAATATTTGAAGTTAATAAAGCAATAATTATTATATATTATTTAGTGTATTTATTTTTGAAGTGGAATAAATGTTTTTAAATAATCGATTTTAAAAAATGTGTTCATTAGTGTATTTACTGGATTTCATTAAAAAAATTTATTTAAATATGTTATATTATAAGATATTTTTCATTATATAATATACCTAATATATTGTATAATAATTATTATAATTATGCAAAACAATAAAAATAGGGCTAATATGAAACTTCTTATAAATTAATTTAAAAATGTCATTGAATTTTATATACCTATATTGATTAACTTACTACACATACTACACCTATATATGGTGTTCTTCAGGGTACAACCGGCAGAATTCAAAATTAAGTTTTCAATTAAGTGATTCTTTATAAATCTACCACTCATAACGGTATTTCATAGTCATAAATCATAATGGTAATATATATAATAATAAATTATTGTCAATTATAAAGGAAACATAATAGCTTCTATCTACACTCTAGCAACAAAGCTGGCATATAATAATATATTATCCGTGCATTGTTGAGGTTCAAATAGTGTACATTATTTTATATGTCATGAATCAAATCATTTATATTACAGTACAGTCAGTACAGTACAGTACATGCAATTTTTGTTACCGACCTGTTTGTTGCAATTTCTTTGTTATCGTTTTTTTCACCATACTGAAAATTAGTTAATTAATTATATGAATTTTACTACAGTATAATATTTTAAATTATTTTTTAATTGGTTTTTTTATTGTCTACAGTATTAACTGCGATTTAAGATAATATTAAATCATAGTACCTATATAATATACACAATTTACATATAAGTTCGATAATGAAGAAACTAAACATAAAACACATAAACAGAAACTGCAAAATTATTGATAATTGTAATAGTTCTATTGAAACAATATGTTTAAAATAAAATTCAATGACATTTTTAAATTAATTTATAAGAAGTTTCATATTAGTCCTATTTTTATTGTTTTGGATAATTATAATAGTTATTATACGATATGTTAGGTATATTATATAATGTAAAATATCTTATAATATAACATATTTAAATTAATTTTTTTAATGAAATCAAGTAAATACACTAATGAACACATTTTTTAAAATCGATTATTTAAAAACATTTATTCCACTTCAAAAATAAAAACACTAAATAATGTATAATAATTATTGCTTTATTAACTTCAAATATTTGGTCATCCTTTCTCAAATATACAAGGAGCTATAGTGGTTTTATTTCCCGTTCAGCCAGTTATTTAACTCCCAATTTATGCTAGTATCGAATAATTTTTCGAGATTCCTAGTTTTGAGAAAATTGCAAACAATGATATTGTATTTTTATATGTCATTCAAACAATAATATAAATAAATTATAAACATCAAATTCTTAATGTATATTTTGTTTCTTTTTTACAAACAAATATATATTTTTTTTTCTTATGAATATTAATTGTAATAGTTTGTATAACTATTAAGTCTGATTTTTGTATTGTTATATTAATTAAATAATTTAAAAAATATATTGTAATGAATGAATATAATTAATAAAATAACTTATATTTTATTAACTGTATTCATTCATTAATATATTTTAAAAGTTATATATATTATGGTTATTTAACGATTCGCCTGTGAGATAAACTATGTAAATACTATATTATTACATAATATATGAGTAGAATCGTGATGAAATTTATTTTTTATACATAAATAAAATTGGTTGTGATACCTATTTATTCCCTAGAGTGTAGTCAACTTGTGCATACAGACTAAACAAAGAAAAATATATAACGGCCAAAGAGGGACCATAATCGTAAATTTTCCAAGTTCAATTCGTCTTTTATCTGTAGATAATGTTTTGCGTTCACTATACTAAAGTTATACTAAAGTCTATAAAATAAAATAAAACATCAATACCCTTGCTAAAATCGAAAAATTCATGAGAGGAAATGAGAGTTAGTCGAAAACAGATTTATGTTATTGACGAATAATGAACCTAAACGTTTTTCGTTCTTGTTTAGTAATGTGAGAGTTATTTTACGTATTCTGCAAGCTTCCGTTTAAGAAATACAATTTTTTTTATTTTCTTTGATATTTTGGCGAAGCAAACTGTCATATTTATTGATAGTGTTGTCTGTAACATATTGTGTTATTTTCTTGTATTTTTCAATACTGGCCCTTGTGTAAAACAAAAATGATATCGGCATTCAATAATCGTCTAAATTGACACTGCTGCAGGACACGCACGTTTAAAACCGCATGGTTTTTACACACAGAAATGGTCTTCTTTTAATTAAACTGTCATATAAAATAAAATAAATTTCTTTAAAATATAATTTTATTTAAATTAAAAATACTACAGGAACAATTTAATTATGGTTATTATAGATTTATCTATAATAATTATTACAATAATTTCAAACTACCGCTGTTTGTTTTTAATTGTATAATTTAAACCTAATTTTCGTATTATAAAATATAATTTTGAGTATTAAATATAAACATTCTATACAGTAATACATTATTAATTGTGTGTAAAACTTTCATAGACTAGTTTGAATGACGAAAGTTCCTACTTTTTTTTATAACAAGAGTGAAATTACACAAGGTCAAAAATTTGTATCGTCAACTCTGAAAATATCTAATGTATAAAATGATATTATGAGCTACATTACTAGACAACGAAAAATATGATTTCTCATTGCTATAAAGTCAGATACCTGACCGGCAGATATAAATCTAAAAATATAATATCCTTTAAATATGGACTTTATTATATATATATTTATTTAAGTGATTAACAAAAAAATTTCTTAATATCGGTGTACTTACTCATACTTGATATAATATATGCGTTTAGAATGCTATATTTGAGTATCCAAATAAATATTGGTATACTCAAATACAATTTTACGGTGGTTACTGATTTTGAAAATAAAGAAATGAAAATTAATTTTAAATAATTCTATATTTCTGAATAAAAATAATTCCAGGATTCCTCTAAAAATAAAGATTCATAGTTGATACAATGAAATAAAAAGTAAAAACGCGTTTTTCCAAGATAGAAATCCAGTTCGACGATATGTTTATTCAATCTATAAATAGATTTTTCTAATGGATAATGATTTTACTAAAAATGAATACCCAAAACAAAATATGTATTAGCATTCAATAATTAACTGCTTTTACAGCTATATAACAAAGCCTGCTTTTATGTAGCCAAAGTAACCTTTATGTCCATTGATATCGCTGTATACATATTACAGTAGGGCGGACATATGTATAATATATAATTTTTACTTGAACTTATATATAAATATTTTAAAATAATATTACAAAAATACATCATACCTATTCGATTATTTATATAACCTTAAATTATAAGATATATAAAATAAAATTGAATACTTCGAAAGTTTATTGAATAATACGTATGTTGTTTTTTTTTATTGATTTTCACGTCAGTCTTCCAGTATATAATAGCATTACCCACAAATCAATAATAATAAATTACTTATTGCAAATAATGTAAATAGTTATAAAGCTTTTTAAGGTAAGTCGTAAATATAGTTCTTAAAACATAAAAATACATAAACAGTATACAGTATAGTATAATAGCCAGTAGTTCATTACATATATTTTAATGCAGTAATTTACCTAGTGAGTTGTAAATATAAGCATAGAATACATTTATTACATCTTATTTAATTATTTACAATTTCATGGAAATTACTAATTGAAAACTAAATAAAAAATAACACATGAATCATCTCCGGACGGCTGGTAGATGTGGAACACAGTATATTATGTTTATTATTGAGTTGTGAATTTATTTGCAAATGTAAATTATATTACAAAAAGATTATGATGTTGAAAGTAACACACAGATTAAAATAATTCTTGAAAAATATAATTTGAATTCTAAGAATAGATATTAAAATAAGAATATAGATTAAAAAGTAATTAAATTCAATTAAATAAACTAAAAAATTAATATATCTACAACATAAAATTAAATATAAATTACTATTATTGTGATAGTAAACTTGGCAGAAATTAAAAATTAACTAACAATAGTAGAAACTGACGCTAGAACAAAAATATGAATGAAAATCGCCAGAACTCCAATTGGCAATCGATATTTTTCACGAATGCGTAAACTAATTTTTAAAAGGTATATAACGTGATATATAGATAGAAATATTTCAGTGGTGCAGAGTAAGCGAATTAAGATGACGTCGTACTGAAGATTTTCAACGGTAACGTTGACGCAAAACAAATTAAATAGCTTTTTAAAATAGTTTCAGAGTTAAAACACTTATTATAAAATTGATATAAAACAATATTTTGATGATATCATCAGCGTTTTTTCAAAAAATATATTTAGAAACGTTACAAGTGTTTTAAAATTGGAGGAAAAAACAGTATTTTGTACTTTCGATAAAGAGCTTAATATTTAGAAAATTGAGGTTATCTCAAAAATATTGTCATCTACAAATTTTATAATAGGTGTTATAACTTTTAAATTACTTTAAAAAGCCATTTTATTTATTTTGCATAAACGTATTTTTAAACAAATATCGTGATTACTTCACAATAAAAAATAGTACTGATACAGAACTATTTGTAAATTAATTTTAAATTGCATTCAAATATTTTTTGATTGTTAGATTTTTATTTTTCTTAAAATATCTAAAACATTGCCAATACAGAACCCCTAAAAATGCGGTGTTTGAAGTTCTCTTAAGAAAACTAATTTTTACCATTCAATTAATTTAAACATATAAATAATATAACATAGATATACATAGAGATAATTATTACATTGATATAAAATTAAGTCCGATATATACCTATATTAAACCTATACATATAAAAAAAATTTTAATTTATGTATCTACATTGATAAATAATGATTACAAATATTTTAAAATTTTACAGTGTTACGTTCCTTTTTTTAACTTTAGAAAATCATAGACATTTGAAATCTTAAGAACGAAAATTCTTAATACATCTTAAGCCCGGTATTGTCATATAATTACGTATAGCTGGTTAATTTGTTATAAGAACGTACTTATTGGTGCAGTAAAATAAATTGGGAATTTTTTACAATTTATATTTTTTTGTTTTATTTATAGAATTCAAAATCAAATTAATTTTTAATATTTCAAAATACCTTTTATTTTTTATTTATTTTTTTTACTATCAGTGGAAAAACTACAGAAAAATTTTGATCTGTATAATTAGTTTAATATATATAGCGGTATATCTATAGATTATAATCATTATATAATAATTAATAACAAAGTTAAATGAATAAAACATATTTAAAATAAATAAAACAATTTTTAATAAAATCATCACAATAGTATTCTATTAAGTACCACTTGCGTATATGTATGTATTCCTATAATACCTCTATTTATTTTACTTGTTTCAAAAGAAAATTGTATATTCATCCTACGATAAATTGTTGCAAACTATTTACATGATAAACACAATCGAAAATATCCACAAAATTAAATTATGAATCGTAAGGTCATATACATATTATATGGATTGATTTGTTGAGATGGGTTTTCACATTTTACTATAGAATATTGAACAATTTTAATAAGTATATAATGTATCTAATAATAATATAATAAGATAATAAGATATACAGAAAATAAAGTTTTTAGTTATAGTAGTATTAAAATTGAAATCTACAATTGGTATAAAAAGAGTATCCATCTAATCATCATAATACCAAAAATGGGATTTCAATTATAGGTTTAATTATATATATATATATATATAAATGACATGTATATGTTTTTTCAATTATAATAAAATATTATACGAACCTATAACAAAAACGTATATTTTATGTGTTTTATAGATTTTATTAAAAAAAAATGAAAAATACTGCAGCTCAATAATTGCTTATTAAATAATACAATAAAATACATAGCTAAAATATAGAAGTCAGATATAAGTATAAAGGCAATAAAAATATAATTCACAATGAATATAATAGAATTTAATAAAAAAATGAATATTGGAAGAGATATAACCATATTATGAAATAATTGAAAAAAGACGAATCTGCTATGAGACAAGGAAGAATGATACATTCATCACATTTCTAATAATTATTTTTCTTGTCTCATAATCAACTTTTTCTAAATATAGATTAAAAAAGAGAGCAGAGTTAAGAAATAATCAAATGAAGTGAAACGATAGAAGATTGTAACCAAAACTAAAAGTGTGTTAAATTTGGTACCATCCTCACTTTTTTTTTACTTTTTCTTAACCAAGTATTTTCCCCCATCGAGGCCAATATATCACACTCACAATAATAGCTAGTACATTATTAATGTAGCTAGCAAACTTTTAACTTAGCTTACCATAACATTTCAAAATTCGAGGCTAACTTAACACTAGCTCACCCCCAATGCAAAATTCTTTTTCTGAACGAGATCCTATCAAGAACATATAGAATAATCGAGTACAGTTTTGGTAATAAGTTAACATTGTCAATCCAAAATTTTGATATTTACAAAAATATACGTCCAATTTTATATTGGCTCTGCTAGCCAAACCTATACTTTACTATCAGTGAAAATTGGTTTACTAAGTTATGCTAGGTATCTTTGATAGGATCCTATTCAAAAAATCAAATTTCCCATATGGGGAACTAACTTTAAATTGGCTCACTAATTTTGAATTGACTGGGCTAGCTAAACTAAAAATATTCTAGCTACCATAGTGAGTGTTTTAGGTTGTACTAACTGCTACTAACTAGGTATATGCAAATAGTTTGTCGAGAAAAAGTAAAAAAGTTAGTATGGGTGGGGAGCAATCTTAACAAACCCCAAAACCAAGACTGGAGAAATAAATTATTTGGAAATTATTACATGTCCCAAAAACCAAGGAAATCTTGAGATTGTATCAAAAAAAAATCTATGCTCTTTCGTAAAGGTGGTAAGAAGATAAAACCAAAATGAGAGCTAAGATCTCCTTAAGATCTTACAATTGATTAGAAGGATGATATTCGATTTTCAATGGGGGAAGGGAAAATAAATGTTTTAGTAGCAAGACTATTGACTGTTTTATTAGTAGAAATTCCATCATGACTTGTATGAAAGTAAATAGTTTTGTAGAAAGTCTTCAACTAGAGCGTGAAAGATATTTTAATAAGTATAAGAGTAAAGATAAAGTTCATAAATGAGTTAAACTCTAAAAAAAGTACAAAAAATCGAAAGTAGGTTTTAATTAAGATATCATATTGTGATTGATTTATAAACTCATTTAAGAATATTTATAGTAGGATACCGTTCAGCTAAGAAAAAAAAAAAGATAATTGGTGAAGATTAGAATATATATGTATAATAATAGTGAGAAATAAAGTAGGGAAATTCACCATAACTAATAGAAACGAATACCTCTATGGAGACCAAAAGAAAATTGGCATAATTAAAAGAGATAAAACTATAAATATAATGAATTTTACAATAAGCGTCATATGAGAAGTAAAGGGTGTTTAGTACAGTAACTAAGGCAATTAGGAAAGTGAAAATTAGAAACAGGGGAAAAAATTACAAAGGAAAGAATTCCCCAGATTTAAGTATTATTTTCAAAAAGAGTATAGTTATATACTTATATAAACTTTAAATTGATTAAATCACGCTTAAGTGTATATTTTAGAGTAAGTTGCTTTAATACATTATACGCATGTATATGTATACAAGGGTTCATAGTTTATTGTACGTATATACATTTTGAAGGATTATAATAAATTGGTAAATATATCTGGAGGATATATATAAAAAACTCTTATTTTATTTTTATGGAAAATAGGTTAGGAAAGATATACTGTAGTTTTCTCTCCCTACCTGAGAAATATACTAAAATGTACGCTACCAATAAAATCGGTAAAATACGATTGCGCGCATTTTACCTTTTTTTTTTTTTGAAATATACGATTGCACGTGTTTTCGCAATAGACAATAGAAAATATGCATACCTACAATTGCGCATAAAATCGTTGCGATGTTGCCAGATTATGTAAATTGTTTATGCTACACCTATAATCATAAATTTATGATGTCTTAAATTGTACAGTTTAAAACAATACAATTGTGTATACCTATACCGATATAATAAAGACAAAATACATGAAAACTACAAGAATTTAATTAAATATATTATATTAGATTACAAGTACAATTCCAAATGTCATCAATAATTTAAATTCATTTTTTTTAAATTTCGATACCTTAATTTCGTTTTTAGGATCAACTGAAGGATGGTCGTGATTATCACCTCTTATAGATGATATTTAACTACCCATTCCCGTAATTATGGTATTATGGGTATTATCTTTATATAAAACGTATTTTTACATTTTAAAATAGATGCATTTTATTAAATTATCTGTCCATTTCTATATTACTCTGGGTTTTAAATATTGTAAACTAGACAGTATTAGAATTAATTTTACTTTCGGATAAAAATTTCCAAATTTTGTTGTTTATACCAAAAATGATAATTAAAAAATCACGTGACCTACAAAGTATTACCATTTCGAAGGAAATACTTTCTTTTATATATAAAAAAAAAAAACGATGAATAAAAACCTTTTATATTAAAAGAACAAAGATTATTTGTTTCTTTGATTTATTTTATATGAACAAAAACACTTAAAAATTATAAATTAAAATTTTAGTCAATGTATTCCTATTAGTACTTGATAAAATAATCATATTATATATATTTTTATATTCTTATATATGATTCTTATATAATTCTAACACTCATACAAACTACCAAAGTCTTCATATTATATGAACAATACAAGTTCTTGTTAAAGTATATTAAACTTAAAATCATTTTTATCCAAATATTTTGATACAACTCTGACACTTATACGAATACAAACTACCAAAGTCTACATATTACACGAACAATACAAGTTCCTATTAAATTATATTAAACTTTATATACGTTTTTATCCAAATATTTTTAGTGAAAGCCTAATAGATATATTTACAATAGTATAAAGATTTTGTTTGAAATTTTATAAGAACGTGTATATTACTATATGAGTTCTTATGGGTATTTATAACTTCTTTATACAATTAGTGAATTTAATTAAGTCATCTAAATTATTATATTTCTAATATCTTACAATTACCATTATCGTTTATATTGTGGGTTAACATATATATATCAATAATAAAATATTATTAAATTGACTATAGTCTTATTATGAGTTTGCACCAATAATTATTAAAAAAATACAGTTCTTTAATCAGTTATTGCACTAATATTTAAATTAATTATTTACTCCTAAAAGAACCCAAATTATATTAATATTTAAACAAAAATAACAATAATACAAATATTTTGGTATTTAATTAAAAACAACTTTTAGATTTTTGTATAGCAAACACAATATATTAGAAAAGCTCTTAATTGTAAAATATTAAGCATTGCTAGGAGTAAAACAGAATATATTGAATTTCATTTTGGGGAAAGGAACACGAAGCAAATATGGGAAAATAAGTAATTAAGTTGAGTGAGAAAAAGTAAATAAATGGATGATGTTAAGAGGTTGGAGTATTTAATATCAGTTTTAAAGATGGTTAGTGTTTTCGAAGAAAATATGAAACATTGGATAAAGTGTAGATGGATGAAGTAGAGAGAAGCATTATATATATTGTGTGACAAAAGGATCCCAATTAGATTAAAAGTTATTTTTATAAAAAAAATGGTATATTCTGTGATGGTATACGGATCAATAAATATCAATAAGTCAACCTAATAAAGTTACCTAACTTATCCTGTAATCATGTATAGATCAGAATATTGAGCAGTAGATACAAAGATAGAATAGAAGACTATTGTAACAGAAATTAGATTATTTAGGTGAATAAGTGAAGATAAAATTAGAAATATGTGTATAATAGGTTATAAAATAAGTGACTTCAAACTAGAAAAATGAGAGATAATAAATTGAGATATTTATAAATTAAATGCATGAAAAAGGAGGAAAACCCAAAAGGAGGTGAGCGATATTAATTATTTATACTATTCAGTTAATTAGTAATATATTATTCTATTATAAAATTAGTAATAATTATTCGCCTTTAGGAATCTGAAATATGATTTGGATGGATGTATCCAATAAAATTAACTCAGATATAAATTAAGGAAAAAAAAAATGAATAGTTTTTTAACATCATTCAGAAGAGAGAGACAAAGAAAAGGGATTAAATCTGGTATAGGAAAAGATGAAGTGTAAAAAAAAATTTAAACAAAAAAAAAATTCAAAATACGGTATATGTTTGTTTTTAATTTAATTTAAAATGAAGTACTTGAAAATTACATTTAAAAAAAAAGAGCTAATACAGAGGGTGTGTGAAATATAAGAGTTTGGTAATAGTTCTCATTAGTTGTGTTCTAAGTGTAGGATAAGAGTTATAAAAATATTAAAAATGGGTTGGTTCAATTTCAGTTTATACACGATTGGAATATATATTCCGACGTCATTAGGTAGGATAAGTACCTATTTGAACATAGTTTAATGAAAGGTATTCATACAATGATTTTAGTTAACTTGAATATGGTTTATCGTAGGGACATGACATTTTTAGAAATTGCTTATATTTTATTTTTCTAAACACAACAATAGTTCATATAAGTTAATAGTTTTTTTTTTTTTTTTTAATACATTCTCCACAGTTATTAAACCCATCTCCAACATTAGTTTATTATCAGGCAGTCAACAAGCATCTCTAGTCTTTTTAGTTCAATCTCTCTCTACAGTATATAATCAATTTACACAAAAATTTCCAATCACACAACAAATTCAAAATTATTTATTTTCTAACCTAACCGTTATTTCAAAATGATATAGATATTGAAGGAAATCAAACAGGAAGAGAGGCCAACAGGATACAATATTGCTCAAATAAAATTTATTTTGGTTTATAACCTTTAGATTATGTTTCTGCTAAACATGTTTAATAATTATTATATAAAACATTTAATAAAGTTGAATTAAACTAAATTCAACACAATTCGGAGAAACATTCAACAAACATTTTGAAAACAATTTGAAAAGAAAGAAAAATCAAGGCATTTAAAATACTATTCTAAGTAATGTTTGGTATGATATTATTATAAAACATGAATAAAAATAAAAATAGGGAAAGTTCATCCAACCTCTGATTCTTAATTTTCTAATAAATGTGAATAAAACGATAGAGAATTTATTTTTAACACTATGCTTATTATATTATAGTTATATTATTATATGAATAGGTAGTTATTATACTTATTTATATTTAAAACTAAAACATCTAAAACCGAGTACCTTGCTTTATTTACATGACATTTGAATAATTATTATTAGAATAATTTTTGAAATTTCGAGATTTATTAAAAACCAAAGTTGTTTTTTAACAACTATAAACAAGTATTTTAAAGAAATAAAATATTATCATTTCATTGTATCAATACTTCTGTAAAATATTACAGATATTAAATATTAATTTTAATAGTAGATCTGGCAACATTACGTAGAAATTCAAATATCTCCGCATTGCGTAATCGTAATGCACGTAGGTATACCGGATAATATATATTTTTCCAGTAGGTATCTACGATTAATGGGTACTTGAAAATACAAACAATAAATACGATTAGAGGAGGAACCGTATAATAATATTAAATATAATTATCATAGTGGTATTAGTATATTGTTTTACTGTATTGATTCCGTAAGTAAAGTTCGACCACACAAAAATTCACACAGCGTATATATATATATAATAATATATTTAGGTACGCATTCATTTCTTTTAACGTATTTACATATTCGCATAATGATTTATAATATTATATTTTAAATTTAATTAAAATATTTCAGTTCAATTATCACATTTTACTTTGTACTCTATAGTAGATGTTATATGTATAATATTACATTGTATAATATTATTGGGGCTTGAATTCGGAAAAATATTTTGATTTTGATTTCTGTTTTGACTTTGCATACTGGTATTTAATATATTATAAAAGAACGTAGTTTCAATTTTGACTTTAAATATCAGTTTTCATTTAATTTATTAAATTTTGATTTTAATAATGTATAGGTAACAGTAATTCTTGTCTTAGAATTTATTTTGCCGGCGGAGGTTTAATGTTTGGTATTTCAAAATGTTATTTATACCTGATTTATTTCTGATATCTCCTTCAGAGTACCCTCTTATAATACCCCTAATCAAGGACAATTATGCATACCTACACACTCTACATTATATGGACATAACAATCATATCCACCGCATGCTCCAATCATTCCAATAGTAATAAATCACCTGTCATAATATTTGTACTTGTTGTATATTAAGTATCTCATTTTTTTTATATTGTTTGTACTATTTTGTATATTCTAAACTTATATTTTAATGCCACACGGCGAAAATGTTTTAAATAAATAAAATCAAGTATTATTTTAGTACAGTTTACAAGTTGGAGTTATCTATGATAAATTACCCGGAAATATCGTACCTACTCATTTAGTATGCAGCCATATTTTCAGGTTCATTTTGATTTACAATGACGTATTTATTTTTCTTCAGTTTCGAAATGACCGATATCAGGTTTTTTTTTTGGTTTTGATTTCGATTTCAATTTCGTACAGGTCTTTACCGGTACACATGATACCGTATGCGCAGGTTACTGCGGTTACAAGCCACTGTAGTTTAGATGGGTAAAATATTGAAAAAATCTATAATTAAAAGACACGAGTACCAATTTTATTTATACAATTAGCCAAATTATGGGTTTTGTATTTTGTATTTTTTATTTTTTTTTTTTTATGGTCACCATATTGCGGTATAATACAATATATAGCCATTAGCATTTCTTGTACTTGTGCACGAGAACACGCTGTATATTTTCACCATAACGATTCCGGTGTCGCGTAAAACCGAGTGCCGCCGCACTGCATTACATCCACGTACATTTATATGCTATATCGCGGCACGTAAAAGTATTTTAGTTTAACATCGCCGCGGTAATACGGGCAGGTCACCCATCCGGCGGTGTACGTTCGATTGGTTGCCAGTAAGGATGATGCCGTGCGTACCGGTCGTATATAATAATATATATAATACGCTTTTTCCGTGTATTTTTATAGCCCGATATTACATCTATAAGTGCCCACCCCCCCCCCCCCCCCCACGCGCGGATTTCCGGCTTGGCAATAAAAACCGAAACGTCTCCGAAGAAAAACTTTATATCGTAACGCGCGGCGTCCCGTCGTCATACCTACCTCTCCGCGTATAGAGATTTTCGCGAACGGCCCATTAGCGGCGACACGTGATAGCGAATATTATTCTCCGACGTTCCGCACACATGAAAATCGGTTCTAAATCGCGTTTATTCAAATAACACGTACGGTTTTTTTTTTTTTTTACTCTTACGACTACAACAAAATATGAAAATGACGTAAATTTTTCCGCGTTACACGCGTTACACGTAATTACAATCAATGTTCTGTATAACGGAATAAACACCCTGTGTATGCGTCTCTAACCGATTAATTTTCTTTACATTAAACACGAGTCGGAACGGAATCGTTCCGAGAATTTCGATAGCACGCCGCGCAAACGTTCTATCCGATGATATTTTGCGATAAATCACGTTGTTACACGGGTCTGAACAATGAGGTTATTCAGTTGGGGATCCGGTTAGGTTATAGGCACATCATTTATTATGTATGATATACAATAATGTTATCAGAGCCTAGATAAGTACTTTTTTTATATCTAGATACAGATAATAGATAATGTATCTACCATTTATCTTGATGGAAAGATGATGAAAAAGAGATTATTTTTTTTAAATAATCGATTATTAGTTTAAGTATATAATACATTACACATAGCTTTTTTTTTTGTGTGGACTTAAATAAAAAATGTATCGAAACAATAACATTTTAAAGTTTTATGATAACTTTATTTTTTTATTTATTTTATTTATTTCTAAATATAAAGTAAAAATATATTAACTATTAACATATATATATATATTATGTTATTAATGTATTATATAATATGTTTTATAATAATAACAACTTTTATTACAGCTGCACGCATACATACAACATAATAACAATAATAATAGTTAATATATTTTTTTTTATAAAGGTGCACATTGGGTATCAGTAGGATCGAAACACATCGATTATTGGATATGATACTCTTGGTAGATGTATTGCAAATTTTTTCGTTGAAGCTTTTGTATACTATACATAACTATTAATATTAATATTCAATGTCATTCAGCAATTCCGAATTTCAAAAAGTTATTTAGATAAATTTATCTAGATAATACAATTATTTATCTTTGATAGTACTACAGATACTTTATAAATCATTTATCTTTATATATATATATATATATATATATATATACATAGTATTGTATAAGTAAATCGTAAATTACAGTTCCAGTTTAAGTTCCTTTTAGCACCAATTTTTAGGGAAGATCTAAATTTTAACATAATATTAGATGATTAGTGTTAAATTATAAAATGTATAGGTAAATATAAAATCGGATTTCCTTAGAGATATCTGAAATAATCAAAATTTTTTAATTTCCATTACTTCAATTTAACTGTAATGACCGGTGACTTTTAATTCTCACATTCTAAAATAAAAAAGTTGTATCAAACCTTATATTTGAAAAATTTATTCCAAAAACTACACACTAAAAAAATAGACGTTTAATAAAATAGACTAAAATTGAAAACATGTCTCCTATTAAAATATAGCATAAAATCAAACACTTTTCAATGAAAATAATAAAAAATATATAATATACACTTAAAAAAATTTTTGGATGTGGATGAAATGCAACGCATTTGATAGCATGGAAATAGCAATGAAAATAATATATTTATTATAACATTGTATACATTTTTGTTTACAGTCTAAATAAAGATTTAATAGTTATAAATTATGTTTTAAAAAAATAAGTGGAACATTATTTATGTATTTATATATATTATGGTTTAATTTAAGTTAGGTGAAAATGTTGTAAAAGAAATAAATATAAAAATACTCTCTTGAATAATTAAAAAAAAAAAAACACTATTTCGAACATTATGAAACTAAGTACGCGATAACACTTACGTGTATCATAACTAAAGATTTTCCGGAAAACCTTAGATTTTTATAAAATGTTCTTAATATTATTTATCACATAAACACGGATTTGTATTACATATATATACATTTAATATATTCTGGTTGATCTGATTTTGATTATTCTTTTTAATATATTTTACCATTTGAAAGTCATAAATCGATTTTTTGAAACATGTTTTTGCGTTTTGTAACAAAACGCCTATCTGTATTTTAGAATATAAATCATTTTTATATCTTTTCATTTTTTCATTATATTTTTATTTTTATACATCGTATATATATTATATATTAAATTATGTATAAATATCTAACTCTCAAATTTTTGAAAAAATACTTTTTATTATCCATTATTAATTCTTTATATATATATTTTTTTTTTTTTTGGTAATGAGTTACATTAAACAAGATATTCCAATTTAGTATTATAAATATTATGCTATACACAATCAACATTAAAGTGACTTTAATAATATAAATTATAAACCTTTTGGTTTTAAGAAATTAGAAATATCCATATTTTTGATAATGAGTCAAATTAATGATTTATCCTTGTTTTCAAATTTAAAGTAATAATAATAAACAATCCTGTTTTTTACTAAATTAAATTATTACATTTTTTATTTTAAACTGACGATATTTATTAAAATTCTAAATATTATAATATGGAATTTGTAAGCAGTATTGAGTATATATTTTCTAATGTTTAATATATATAAACTTTTAAATACAAAAATTAATATGATAGTATATATAATATATATATATTGCAACTATTTTATTCGTGCGATTTTTCATTAACATAATTATTACATGTTATATATCGTTATCCGTTCCTGAAATATAAATAGAAAAATAAACTGTAGACATAAATTCAAATTGTATGGGAAATAGACATAGGCATTTTAAGGTGAATAGATAACTTCTACGACTTTGATAGGTATGTAAAGATATTTACATTAACTAACAATATACATTTTGGATTAAAAATATATGAAAAAATTCAATTCAAAAATCTGAATCTGTTGCCCAAAAATATTAGTTGCGTGAAAAGGTACAAGCTATATTATATTGTTCATGCTCCATCAGAATCCATTATTATTTACTGAAATATTTAGTGCGACCTTAATGCAGGAACGCACTACATAATACTCTCATGCATTATAATATATATATATTAGAATGGTCCTTATTTACCTATAGAAGAAAAACAATTAATAATTTCCAAACCTTACTCCAAATTTAGTAAAGAACCACAAAAATGTACCAATTTCAGCAAATTTGGACGTCCTGACTCACCTCCTTCACCTGCCACATGAAAGTTGATAAATTATCAAAGAGGGTACTATTTAGGTTTTTAGTATTTTACTTACAACTATTGCACGTAGGCTAAAAATGTACAGAATATAAATTATATAATTTAATGTTGTCTGTTTTACTAAAATTAAACAACTTAGTTGTATAATGAATACAACGATGAATAATACAAATTTAAACTGTTTATACAAAAGAGTAATGATAATAATCATTATTACAATTTATAGATTTATAAATTTATAATTAGGTAATAAATAAAAGTTTATTTTTAAGATTATATATTTTTTTAAGTCACTAATTTTGAGAACTAAATTTTTGCATGCATTTCAATTTTAATTTTAATTCTTAATAATACAAATTTTTTAAATTATTGAGAATATTATTACAGTGGATTTTCGAGCATCAAGAAATATTTTCTATGTTCTTCAACAAAATATTGGATTTGATCCTCTTTCAACAACTTTCATACGACTAACAACATTTGAAGATGATTGGTAATCTTCCCTGTTTTTCAATTCTTCTATTTCAGTTTTCAGAAATCCATGTGGTATACTTAAAATTAAAAAAAAATTAATAGATATTTTATTTACAAAATCGGTAACAGTATTTTAAAATAAATGATGAATTAATAGTATCGATTTTTATACGATTTTGAACTTTTTTAGAACTAATTGTGTTTAAAATATTCACCATATCTTTTTAACTTGACATTATATATTTGGATCAAAAAATGAAAACAATATGAGTAAATCTCATAAATACGATTGGTGTCGTAAAAATGCCACAATTTCTGCTTTTGCTACAACTTTATCGGAATATGATGATAGTTGTTTTGTAAGTTTAAACCATTTATAGCACAATAGCACTTTAGTTGTTACAAACTGATTTTTAAATAGACATATTTCAACGTGCCATGCATTGTGTAGGATTTGCCCCCGGTTGTATAAAATTTATACTTCTGGAAGGTACACCTTCAAGGTAAATAATATAGAGAGCTTTAATAACTTTCTATAATCATCACGTAGTTCAAAGCAACTTTCAAACAAAGGATGAGGTCATTTTTGATCGAGATAATATTATAATATTTTGCAAAGAGCAATTAAATTTAACTCATTCACTCATTCACGTGATGACTATATATATATAATGTAGAACTGTTATACTTTATAAATTTGAACACAAAATATTCTTTTAAATTAAATTATTTCATTTTATGTTCAATTTAACGAGATATTATATTCAATTATGATTTCGGTATTCTTATCATATAAACCGAAAAGTATCTACTAATGCGTTATGATTACTTATATTGGCTGTAAAAATTCAACTTATTAAGATTAATTTAATCAATTGAGAGTTCTTTATAATACATTAATGTGTCTTATAACTTTTTGTTCATCTAAAAACGCATTTGCTTTTTATGCATAACAAATCACATAATATATATTAATGATATTCTTTAAATTTTTCTCTTATCATATCGTTATAATATAAAAAAATACATAATATAATCGAATAATATTTGTATATTTTTTATTAAAACTCTAAATAGTGATGTAGTGATAGAAAACGTATACCAAAATTACCTGATGTTAACAAAATAGATAAATGTATATTGTATTAGAAATAATATTCATTATAAAGATTTCTAGTTGGATTCAGGATCAGACAGGCCATTAACAAAAGTATTAAGTTCTGAAGTCCTGAAGGAACTCGTCTATGTCAACTTGACCTAGTATATACCTACCTAAAAACAGGTTATAGGCCAAAAACATCGATGATAAGAAAAGATGATGGAACCATTATAACTGATAAAGGTAAAATATCAAATGAATTTAAAAGAATATTTGAAGAGATGTTGAATCAACAAAAAAATAGGACCACAATAGAAGTTAATGTAACCGCGGAAGAATAATTGGACGAACCAACGATACAAGAAATAGAAATGGGATTAGAAATGTTGAAAAATGGAAAGGCCCCTGGAATTGATGAAGTAGTCCCTGAATGTCTAAAAAAAGGAGGAAAGAAGCTGACTCAACAACTTCACAACCTAATTACTGATATATGGGAACAGGAGGAGATTCCAGAATCATGGAAAATGTCTGTCCTATGCCCGGTACATAAAAAGGGAGATAAAATGGATCCGAAGAACTATAGAAGAATTTCTCTGTTAAACACTTCGTAGAAAGTATTATCTAACCTCCTATTAAACAGATTGAAACCATTTATTAAAGAAGTTATTGGAGAATACCAGGTAGGATTCATGGTAGGTAAATCGACTATAGATCAGATTCATATAATAAAACAAGTTGCAGAAAAAAGCCATGAATTCAATAAAGACGTACATATGCAATTTGTGGATTTCAAAGCAGCATACCGACTCGATAGATATGAATAAATTGTGAAATGTAATGTCCCGGATAGGAATACCAGAAAAGCTTATAAGAATGATCAAAACATGCGTACAAGGCTCTAAATGCAAGGTGAATTTTGGAGGAGATTACTCAAATGAATTCCTAGTGTCGACAGGTCTCAGACAAGGCAACGCTTTGTCGCCGGCTTTGTTTAACATTGCCTTAGAGTCAGTAGTGAGACAAGTCCTTAGTAAGGTGAAAGGAATAAAAATCAGTGATAACCAACAGCTTGCAATTGTAGCGTATGTTGATGATCTAGTGATAACTACAGAAAATGAGGAAAGTCTAAAACAATCCGCAAAAGAACTCATAAGGATAGGTGCAGAAATCGGTCTTAGCGTAAATGAAGAGAAAACAAAATACCTAATATTATCCAGGAAACATCACACGGCAAGAAAATTAGAAATAGAAGGTTATTTATTTGAAAGAGTAGAACACTTCAAATACCTTGGAGCGTGGGTGAATGAAAACGCGAATAATCACGAAGAAATAAAAGAAAGATTGATAACAGCAAACAGATGCTATTTTGAACTATCAACACTATTCAAATCAAAATTACTCTCAAGTAGATCAAAGATAACATTGTACAAAGTTTTAATTAGACCCATAATACTATACGCATGTGAGACATGGGCAACCACCAAAACGGATGAAAACAAATTGGGTGTTTTTGAAAAGAAAATACTCCGAAAAATTTATGGATCAAAAAATAATGATGTAGGTGAGTTTGAAGTTAGGAAAAATGAAGAATTGAGAAGGTTATTTGGAGAAGCCAATATTATAGGAATTATGAAGAGTAGTAGATTAAAATGGGCAGGTCATGTCTGGAGATCGGAAGGAATACTGGGGAACACAACGAGATGGAGACCGAGCACAAAACGGCCCAAAGGACGACCCAGACAACGGTGGGCAGATAGAATTAAGGAAGACATCAGAATGATAGGGATAGAGAATGGAGAAGAATTGTCAAGGGACAGGGAGAAGTGGAGGGATGTTGTTGATGCGGCAATGGACCTTAATGGTCTTTAAAATGCCTTAAGAAGAAGAAGAAGAAGAAGTAATATGTTTAAAATCATTTTGAAACAAAATACTTACTCTAAAATGTTTATTTTACTTAAATCATGAAAACTACATAATTTGGTCCAAAAATATCATTGTTTTGATCTCAGTTATATTTGCATACCATTGAGTACATTTTATATTATTCATTATGCAATTATGATGTGTTATGTATAAATATATTCTCAAAAAGATAAATTATACGATTATTTTATAAAATAATAATACTAACTGGTAATAGTTCATATGTTGTTATGTATTTTATTCGAAATTGTATTATTCAATAAAGGGTTAATTTGTACATTTTAAATATTTGATTAAATACAAATACTTATAGTACGATCATTTTTGTATTTGTTCAATAATAAATAATACCAATTATAAATAATTATTTGCTTAAAAATATTTTTGAAATATTATATAATTTAGTTTAATTTCTTTTTGTTGCGAACCGACCAGTCGTTATAAATCATTTTTTTTTCATTCAAAATATCTTCGACTGCCATAAATATACATCATTAGGTTATTGAAAATTTCCTTTTAATGAAATCGGATATAATATGTTGGTACATATTTTTATTATTATTAATACGTAATGTATGGTGAAGAAAAATGTGGCTTACAATCTGAAAAAATCTAATAATTAAAACACTTTAAATCTAAAAAACTGAGTGGATGAACATTAATATTTTGGTATATAAAATAATATCCGAGGTAAAAATATACATAATAGTGATGAATAATAAATAAGTTTCCAAGTATTATTTTTGTAAAATACCATTACGGTAACATAGAGTGAAAATATATTTCGTTTTTGGACAACTGACAATATAGTTGTAGTTCTATAGAATCATAATTATAAAGTAGGTATAATTTTTATTGGTATTGTGCTTACTTGAGTGTAATATATCTTATATAGGTAATTTTTAATTATTATTTTAAGATTATTATTACCATTGAGTATAGATTATTATTAATAATATTTTTTACTAGTTATAATAAATTATATCACCTATCCAAATTTAATTAATTTTTCTAATTAATTATGATTTTATAATTAATATTTATCTTATAATATTTTACAAATTGTATACCTTCTTGAAATATCTTTTAAAATGTATGTAAACCAATATGTATATTATAAGAAAATAATTATAAAAATAATTTTTAACAATGATTTGATAAATTAAGATTTCACATAAATTATTATTTGTCTATCAACTATGCCATAAATTTTCACCTGATTCCATATATGTAAAAATAAAGTTTTGGAAATAAATGGTTAAAAAGTTACCTATATATATTATAGTCCATTATAGTCCATTAGAATAGCCGTGACCTCAATTTAGTACATCTTTCTTTAGGCCCCTTTTTTGTTAGTATTTATATATTATTTGATATATTTATAGTTTACGAGACACTATTTTTTAATCGGGCCGACGCAGGCATAGCTGTAGATCACGATTCTATACTGACAGTGTCGTGTCACACCGTGACGACTTCAATTTTCATTTTTATTTTTGTACGTAATATTTCACAATAAATCGGTGGATATTTTCCAATTAAATTGTTTAAGTGAGAAAAGTGAGCGAGAGACCCTGTACGATTTATAGGTTAAACCGAAAAAAGTACACCTAAAATGTATTTAATTTATGTGATTTTCATCGTCCTGTAATTCAATTAGACTATAATATATGAACCTGACAATAGGTTCGAAATTGATTAATCTAGGATAATATACCTACTAAAAATGATATGCAAAATCCATTTGCCAATGCCATTTTCAAATAGTTATAACTTTTTAACTGCTAATTTATCAACTTTACTTTTACTTATTTGAAATCGAGAGAAAAAATAATATAAATTAAAAAAAATTGAAATTTTTAAATGGACCGGTAAAGTATATTTGTTTCAAATTATCAATATAATAATAATATATTCAATTATTACATTATGTTGAAAAGAAACAAAAAAAGTTAATGAGATAATGGACTTAATTATATCTATATATTATTATATATTATAAAATATATAATTAATAATATTAATTATTATGTATATTATGAATTAGCGCAATTAATCATTATGTAGTCATTATCAATATTTTAAACGACTAATTTTAATATCATCAAATAGTATTCGTTTTATATATATATATATATATGGTATAGTTCTCTATAATACTTCAAAATGATCTAAATTATATTATATTACAAGACGTTAGCACATAGATACAAACTTCGAAAAACTTTAAATATAATACTATAATCATAATTTGACAGTTACAATAAAAGGTTTAAAATATAATATAGTATATCAATATAGAAATTCAATACATTCATTACATAATTTTAACTGTAAATTGTATACACTTATATTTATTCTGCGTTAATTAAAATTGAAAAAAGTATAGCCTATATACAATTTTATTTGAGAAAAATCTCAAAAAAAAAAATTTTAATTAATGATCAACATTTTATTGTATAATTAATTTACTTTATTATCCTTACAGGATAATTTTTTAAATTAGTACTTTATTTATCCTTATAAAATAGTGCATATAATTATATGTTTTTTATTTTGTATTTTGAGTGACATTTTGGGATATATATAGTATACAATCTTTTAAATAAATTTTAAATGTCAACGATTAATACATGTATTAAAATTATTAAATTATTATTATTTTTTAAATGTATTTTAATATTTACTAACAGTTATACGTACAGGATTATTTTCGGCAATTTTAAATGATAATGAATTCTTAAACATTCGTTCGTGATATCTTTGATTCGTCTGTGTCAATAATTAATCATTTATTACAATATAAAAATGCATTGAAATCAGAATATCGTATTAAAAAATAGTGATTATAATATAGTGAATACTTATATTATATCATAAAACATACTAATCAATAAATATTTAGCCCTTATAAGTAATTGATTTAAAATGTGAAATTGTAATTAAAATGTGAAATATCAAGTTAAAATTTTTATTATCAAAGTCAAATTGTATTTACTAGGTAGTTATTTGAATGTATTATTAAGCTTATCAGATGGAAATTCCAAATTTCAATCACGTTATAATATTATATAAGATTTAAATCGTTACAATAATCAATATATGTGTAACTTTCGTTTTCTATGTTAGTAATATTTTCAAAATATTTTGCCGTTATAACCATGGAAGAAAATATTAGCAGTTTAATAATATGGCCAAGTTCATGTTGTAGCAACAATGCACAGAAACATTATAAAAACATTTAACCACAAAATTTAATTATAAAAAAAAGGACAGAACATATTTTCGGCCCCTTCTTATGTATAGTACGACAACTGTTTCTGCCCATGGGGGCGGACGATGGAAATTCAAAATAAATTTCCACATCGTCATTTGGACGAACCTGCTACCCCAGAATATCATATGCATGTGTTAACGACCGCTACCTAATCATTCATACAAAATCATACGAATTTTAAAAATTAATCTAGATAAGATTTATTGACAATATAATCTATACGTACGATATTCATCAATGCCGAGTACAGACTACTGATAATAGAAAGCTGACAGTTTTAGAAAATATTTCTTTAATGATATATATATATATATATATATATATATATAGAGAGAGAGAGAGAGAGAGAGAGAGAGAGATCCGCTAAGGAAAGATTTTTCAAACTTAAACTTTTAATGGTGGAAAGGAGGAAGTTAATTAAAAATTGTATTCAAAATCTAGCTCAAACTACTGATCGTAGAAATGTGGCATTATTAGAGAATTATATTTTATTAACATGGGCGAATTCGGGTAATGCGACTTGTATTACATTAATTCTATAAATATATTAACCTATATCACATGTGGTAAATAACTACCCTATTAGTTTTAATAACCTTGTATAACTACTTCTGTCTTATACTAACCCTCCTAGGATTAAAATTATCATACTATGTTCAAATGTTATATTTAATATTGTCTAGAACATGATAAAATATCTAATTTTCATATTTAAATACACGTCATATAGTTTCAAAATATTTTCTAATTAGGTTTTTCTAAATATTATCTTAAATATGTGGATATTCCTGAAATATTTAAATATACATGTTTTTAAAATGTTGTTAACAAAATAATTTCACAATATAGGCATCTGAAATATATTATTTAAATATTGATTTAAGTTGAATAAATATATAATATCTGAAATATTGAAATATACATATTTTGACAATGTGGTTCAAAAAATAATATCATAGTTTATTCAATAAATGTTATTTTAAATATTGTAATGAACATATTTTTATTGCATGTACAAAATATTAAATTTACAATATTTGTTTGTAAAATATTTTCAATATGATACCACATTTTTTTTCGGAATATAATCCAAAACATATTTTCACAATATTTATATGTTCTAATTGCTATTTGGGTATAATGTATAAAAGAAAAATGTATTTTTATTTATTTATTTATATCATGGTAAATGGACCCTTTTTTTAAGTAATATAATTTACAAAATAATGTAACATTTTAATAGTTAATAGTTACCTAATTAATAAATACTAAAGACAAATTAATTATTTAGAAATATTATATTTAAGTTTAGGAATCTTTTGATGGATTTCTATGTATATTGTCTCATAGGCCAAACTATGAATCCTACACGGATTGAGCACATTGTGAAATACCTAATACTTCATGAGGATAAAAAAAAAAAAAATTTCATTATTAATTATTCAAATTAGTATAAACTATAAAGTCGTAAACGAATATTACTAAAACAATCGGTTAATTTAAGTTAAGTTTATTAATTAAAATTTAAAAAATAATATAAGATCAAAATAATGTTTACTATAGGCTGGGTAACATAATATAATGGTTTATATCAAAGTTATAATTAAGAACATTGCGAGGTATTTATTTACGAATATTAATTAAATTTAAAGAGGGGAAAATGTAACTTACGTTATAATATTAAAAGAGAGATAGAAAAAGAAAGAAAGAGAGTGAACATAATGATAAAATTAGATATACCTGTAATTATATATAATAAGGTACATAATTACGTAAGTATATTGAATACCTACCCACATGATTCATGAAAAGCACATATACCCTCGGCTAAACAAAATGAAACCTTAGCACATATTTCATTTAAGTTTTAACACAGTTCGAATAAGTAAATATAAAATAATATAAAAAGGGCAATGCAAACAGCATTAATATCGGTGTGTACAGTGACAGAGAGCCTCAAGAGTTAAGGTAATATCAGACCATCGTATCGTCATCCACACGGTGACAACCAGAAGACAAGTGCCCACAAAATTTGTTGTTGTGTGTACTGTTTCGATTGTTTCTGAACATTTCATCGCTACATATAATAATTGGAAAATAAAATATAAAAATAAATGAAATGATAATAAATTATTCATTTGAAAGTGAAAGTGGAAATAAATTACGTTAAATTCTGTCACGTTGTATATATGTATATTATAAAAATAAGCATCTGGCTAATTTTTTCTATTCGGTCAAATAGCTATAAGTGTATTAATATATGAAAAACTTTTAGTTTAGTTTTTAATTTATTAACTTATATTAATAAAATACATTAATATAGGTTAGTTTACCTCAATAACTTCGTATGATATTTATTGTGCTTCAAAAAATAATTCATCATTAAATCGCATATCAATCCAAAAACAGTCTTTACATTATTATTAGTCTAAATATTTTTAAAATACATAATATTTTCTAAACAAATGCCAATTAGATGATTTAGATAATATGTGTGTATACATATATAGGTATATTAAAAAGGTTTAGAAAAGCTTAAAGTAAATTTATTATTATAAAATAAATAATATAATTTAACCAATAGTATCATAGACACTTAATAATTGTATTTATTTAATAATATTAAAAGTGTCATTTATAATTCAAATTTCTATTTATTATGTAAATAATATAATAATATAATATAATAATAATATAATATATATATATTTATGTAATATAAAGAAATAAGTTGTTTTCAACTGGACTGAAGAGGTCTGGAAATAATATCTTAATTATCAAGGAAAATTGTGTTTATTTTATACATCTATTTTTTTAAACATCTCAGGAATACTAAAAGCAAGTGCTAGATAATGTCTAATATTTTTTTTATAATTAAACATTCTATAATGTTTTATTTAATCACTTTTTTATACATACGTTACGTACGGATCTAGTCTTCTGGTTGAAAAGATAATTTCAGAAAAAAATAAAAAAAACTTTAAAACTACTATAACTCCCTAGTTTTGCACAAAATCCAAAATGTTTAAATATATTTTAAAACTAAATTATAAGTGAGTTGTGTTCCATATCAATATAATGTTGTATTGTCGATATTTAATATTCTAAGCAAAGGGAGATGATGTTTATTATTGTTTTATATTCTGGAAAAGGTTTTTCTATCAATTAATTAATTTAACATACCTATACTAGTGTTCCAGTATCAAATTTTATAATGATGGTACTTTGAAGAAGTAATTATTTTATGTCAGATATCATATATTTGTAGCATTTTATTGAGAATATTACTTTCACATTTCTCATTTATGTTAACTTTAAAAATTTTAGAGAAATGTAAAAAATTAAAAAATCTATGAAGAACAAAATTATACATTATGCTCTACGTAGCCAAGTCATTTATCAACATGTGCATTTTAATTCAATTTATGAGTTGTTTAAAACGTATATCTTTTAATTTTTGAAAATAACTATATTTCCTAAACAAATAAATTTAGAAAAATCACCAAACATGATAAGGCACTACAGGTAAAATTTATATCTATGATTATTATTTTATTTCGTATTTCTGAAGTATTTTAAAGATGGTTTTCTTTGAACTCTGTAACATTGTCCTAATTATTATAATTGTATAAACATACATTAATATAAATTAGTACACGTGTATTAATCGTTATATTTATAAAATGAAAACAAATTTCCGTAAAAATGGTTTTATGTATATATATCATTAATATAGTTTTAGTTTATGATATATGAATATTCTTTAGTTTTTAAATATAATTATCGTGAACGCTTTTGAATGAATTCAAATTATATTTAATCATTGATTTTATACTCTACATTATTTTGATACGGTCATCTTCTCATTGAACACGATTGTACTACTGAATAGTAATGGCGCCTATATTCTATGAGGTGTCACAATCTATTTGATTACATTATTTGTTAATTTATTCTGTAACCTATTGGATTTAATTTGAAAATAAAGTTTCCATGTTCATTTTAATTGTAAAAATTAGTAGATGGTTATAAGCAATTATTATTTTATAAATGAAGGAATATAACATTGTATTGATTATATTAAATAAAAACAAACTACATAGGTATATTGTTGTGTGGAATTAATAGTATGTAAGTACTAATTTAAGTACTTTCTACATTGTTTTCTTAAACCTAAATTAATATTGTATTTAAAAATATCTATATTATAGCAAAAACGGTTTTGGTATTGCGATTTTAATGAACTATACTCTTAGTTTTTAAATAATTAAATGTTTTATTATGGCCTTTTATAATGATAATATTTCTTATGTTATATTCAAGTGTTTTTTATATTTTACAAATCAATATAATATGGCGTAGTCGAGGTTTTATTGTGTTGCAAATTAAGTGACAATGACAAGGTTCCAGTGTCAGGGACAATAGTGTTATTTCCAGTAACTATTAATAGCTTTTGACTTCTACAATATTATAAAATTGTTTTACGCGGAACGCTAACGTAATGTTCATTATCATTTTTTGTAGATGCTTGAAGGATTCACGTCATGTTAATCAGTTTTGCAAACAAAACATTGTCTTGCCAAAATCCTGTTGTATTCTGTTTACCTTCTAAAAAAAAAGGGGGCATGATTAAAAGCACAAAAAGTATAAAAATATGAATAGTATTTCTACTTAAAATACGAAGGGTGCAAAAAATATAATAAACGAAAATAGCCCTTGCTAAACGTTTTTCATAACGCCATAGATGGTTGTATTTTTCCAATGAATATAGATGAGGCTTGCGAGAAGAGTGATGTAACTAACATAAAAGCCTGGCAGGCCTGTCAATCCAGGAGGTCCCGCACGAAAGGAACTCATTAGGGTCTTGCCGAAGATTGTTTGTTTTTACATTTTTATGTATATACCGTTGAATAATTTATAACCGCAACGACTACTTACCATCTCTTAATTTTCCACTCCCCTCATGGACTTTATACCCATAACATCACCTATAATGGCAACGAAGAAAACCGGCGGTATAATTACTACCGTCATTTTGGAAAATAATTCACGGCATCACCACTATTACTTCACCGGACCCCATTAGGAGGTTACTATATCGCGTTCCCCCTTCAAGCCACTTTGATGAAGCAAAACTTATCCGCTTTAATAATGCACATCACTCTAGTTGTTTGCTGAATTTACAGCAATATATATATAATATAGCTTATATACAGTTTAGAATAAAAACGAAAAAAAAAAAAAAAAAAATGAAACGAGCCACGAACAACTGAACAACTTCATGTTTAACCCACTAACCATTGTACTCACGTCGTTCTTATGAAATATCAATGTTGAGTATTTATTGAATTATCGATAGTTATAATTATTATCAATAGAAAGTTGAAAAGTTAAGTTAATTTAAGTTAAATTACTTAACGCTTTACTATTTGAACTTAATGAGTTACTTTTTTTGAAAACGTAACATATTAACTTCAAGTTAACTTTACACAAAAGTATTTAAACTAAGTTCAATTTTGTCCGAAGATTAATACAATTTTTTGAATGAAGTTTTTACTTTTTAGTATAGAAAGTTTTACTAATTCTACTATTTAGATATTCAATTTATATAAATAGAACTATAAGAGAACTATAGTTTTACTGTAATTCGTCGTTTTATTATATCACAGTATTTAGATGTCGTGTAATATTGATGTTTTGGGAAATTTACAATCATGATAAACCAACGTTTAGACGGATATACAAGCGACTGAGGTCAATTGTAGTAAATTTATTGGCTTGTACAACACAGGCCAGTGTTGTTTTCGCATCGATACTGGCGATATTTTCGTGTTTATATATAAATTATTAATTATGTTTATCCAATTTCAGCATATATTGAAGTAGTGAGTACTGTCTGTGTTATACTAATATTAGCGTGTATATTAAAATATAGGTATTTTAGCAGCTGAGAGCTATTTTCTAACTATTTTTTTATTCTTAATTAGAAAATTTTTTTTTTCAAAGTCAACTTTTAACATGTTATAAAAATAAGATATTAGTAACATTTAACTTAACTTAACGAGTTTAAAAAATTCTTTAACTTGAGCAGCCTTACATTTTTATGATTAATGCATATACATAAATATTATTATTTATTAACGAACATAATAAAGAAAAAAGAACATACCGCCAAATTAGATTATGTTTATTTCATTAGGTACCTACCTATTGAATTTTGATCAAGTAGGTATACACTTCCAAACACACACTCTGAACGGTCCAATATTTTTTATATTTTTTGGACAAACTACCTTATATTTTGCTAATTTTTTTTTTGTTAACGTGATTCATTATATTAAACATGAAACTAATGACCAGATGTGTATTGAAGGGTATTCAGCGTAAACTAATTAACTAGTATACAAAAATACAACTGTTGACCATATCATATTAATGTGTAAACAGGTAGTAAACAAATCATCAAAGTATCTCATAGATTTTATGTTTATACTGTAACTAATGTTAATAATTAATCGATCAATATAGGTACTTTTTATTCACTGTATGTATATATTAATGAGTTAATTCTTTCACTGCTACACCTTTTTTGTACAGGCTATAATAGCTATACAAAATTGATAATATATTTTTAGATTCTGAGTGAAGCAAGCAAAGAAATGATTGATTTTACAATTATATTTATTTTATTTTCATTTTTCTGTGAGCAACTTTTCCACCAAAAAGAGTTGAGTAAGAGTTTTGGAGTGTGTATATTAACGATATTAAATTAGTTCTAGTTGGTTTTTCTAAAACTATATTCTATGCGGTGTATAACTATATACACCGTATACATACTTATACAATGCAACTATCTATTTTTTTTTTTCAAGCAGGATGTAGGCATGTGGGTTTCAATTTTCATTTAATGTCAAAAATAATATTATAATATAATAATATATATATATATATATTATCAAAATTTGTTATAATGCGTTTCAAGGGAAATATAAATTTAAAACTCTGATGATGTCGGGTACGATAGATAGTATATTATATTTAAAATATATTTCAAAAATAGATTTTATAAAAGAAAGTTAATTCAATAGTTGATCTTATAGTGTTAAATTTTAAATTTCTCGCAAAATCGTAAAAATCGTCTTTATCTTAATGCATTGATTTACCATTATTTTAAAATCTTAAATAATAATACATTATCATGTCCGAGGACCCAAGGAACGATTAACCAACTTCCTCCACATATATTTTGCCTGACGTGCAAAGCCTGGCTTTTTTTTATTTGCTTATTTTCTATTTTTCAAGACAATTCCTTAATTATTGAGAGAAATATTTACGTCTATAACTTTTATTTTTTTAACATTTATTTTTATTTTATAAATATCGTCACTCTGGGTTTCACAATTATTTATTCTTATAGTGAAAATCACAAGGGTATTAATTACTAAATTTTCAAAAACGAAATTATTATATTATATATTGTTAAATTAAACCTTCTGCGTCCATTTTATATCCGGGATATTATGTGGTGAACCTGTATTTATTACCTTAAAATTTAATTTTAAAATATCGTTTACTATATGACAAAATATATAAAAATAATTTTCATTTAATTTTTTCATAATCTGTAAAACTATTAACTATAAGTATAGACGAATGATATAGAGACGTAGATTAAATTTCAAATATAAATGACTCTAATAAATAATTTTGTTAAATAAATTATATGTAGTAATCGATGGTAGTAATACATTTAAAATTAAAAATATAATCACTGTTTATACTCTTACAATATATTTGTTGAGAAATTTATATTAAGTAAATATAATTTACTTAACGCGTATATTCTTAACATAGTTTTCTGAATCATTTTTTATATAGTTCAATATTTGATGTGTTGAATAATTTTGAGAATGTAATATATATTTATATAAAAATCATTAAAACAAAAAAAAAAACGAAAAACGAAAAACACTAAAAATCGGGGGGTTGGGTGAGGACTTACATTTTACAAAAATTGATCTTAAAAAAAATATCATTAGGTACTAACTCGAACAAATTCTTAAGTATTGTCTTGAACTCGGGCCCCAAAAATCTCAATCAATTTGTATTTATATATTAAACATTTGTTTAATTTCTATATAATAAACACGTTAATTAGAAAAATTATAAATGACATGATAATAATTATCATGTTTATTGATTATATTTTCATTGCCAATTGATTTTATGGTAAATGTCTAAGAATATTTAACAAATGAATAAATGATTGATATAATTTGATGTAGGAAAATTTTTATGAAAATGTATATAATTGTGTTGAGTAGACATCGTCAAGGATATCAAAATTTATCATTCATCATACAAATTGTACAAAAATTGATCCAAATAATTTAAATATTACAACCATTTATCATAAAGAAATAATCACAAGGTTTAAATATCTTGTCTTATCTTATCTTCAAAGTGAGATAAGAAAGACATTCACTAAAATTATATTATTATCATTGTTAGTATTATATAAATTTTCACACATTTTCTCCTTGACGGTACTTGGACAATTAGTTCAAAATGTTAATTATTCACATTTCTCGTTTTCATAGTATTGTATGGTTACAGGTTAATAAAACAAAATACACATTTTACGGGTTTCCTTTTTGAAAATATTTTTTTTATATATTATTATATACAATTAGGAAAATGTAATATTTTTTTCTTAAAAACTTGGTGGATTTATATGAGTATAAATATAAAATGCATTTTATAAATTGAAATTGAGTACACACACAGAAATAATTAAAAAATCTATTTTTATATAATATAGCCATATAACTAGGAGTTAATGATTGAATTTTTTTCTTATAAATATCTATACCCATTAATATAAGTATACGATGACACAAATAGTATTAATATTATTCATTTTTACATTTGTAAATGGTCATTTCCTATCTTGTTTGGAAAGTCCTATTTTCCTATAACTACTATAAAAATAAATTGATAAATTCACGTAATTTATATTTTTATATTACTATAATAAATATCGCAAAAGTTTGGAATATGGAATTCAGTAAAATTTACAAGTTTATCCTGGATAACTGGGAAACCATTAGAAAAAAAAACAACACAAAAAAAGGAACACCCAATTTATGAGCGATTCATATTTCCGGCTTCTAGACGTATTTTAAACAATACTCGTAAACCATAATTACATAAACAATTTTAAAAAATTGTTTAACCTACTATAATACTAATGTATAGAAATGGTCAGAAGCAACTAAACGAATACAAATTGTAAATATTGATATATATTTGTGTCCATGGAAACTAATTTTAAGGACAAACGAACATACAGAAATTAGGAAAAACAATCTCTTCAAATGTCTTAGATTTCTCAGTTTTGACACATTGATTGTAATGGTGCTCGAACGAAGCTCGATAAGGTTATCCTCCCACTCTATAACAATAGACCATACCAGATCACCGCCGGCGCAGCTTCGGTAAATACAAACGTGGTAATATCGCATATACCACCGTCGCGTATTGATAGTGGTCACAATTAGACATATACATAATATAACTTAACTTATTGAAAGAGCCAAATCAAGAATGGCCCTATCCGTATAAAAAAATACATTACGTACATAATTTTATGCATAGATTTTATATCGTAATAGTAGCTTATAAAACATGCATTACATTACATATAAATGCGCTATTTAATAGATATCGTCAATTTATAGAGAATATTTTCAGCCGAACTGTTTATAAAGCTTTTCGGCGGGTAGTAAAAAAAAAAAAAAAAAAAACAATAACCCACATTTTAAAATAATTTTGAAATTAATTCGAATTTGAATCATATTTAGAATGATTTAACATCAACGTTAGACCGAAGTTTTGAACATTGTTCACTATGACCTAGAAATAATTTGTTTTATATACCTATTTGTGAATAATTCCTAATATATTTTATTGAACGAAATAAGTGCTTACCTATAACAATTTACCTGTCTATATGTATAACTATATATGACAGTGGCGGTGTTAAGTAGTAGACTAACGCCCAGCCTCCCTATAAGCTTTGGCTGAACTTAAAACGTATCACTTGGGTATATGTAATTATAGTCAATAATGTTATGTAGGTGCATTATACACGTGCATGGTTTTTTTTTTTTTTCTGAAGTCGTAGATTATCTATCATTTTCTGAAGGTAAAAAAAGTATCGATACGTGCGCTGATGATAGCCACACCGTATCGGCGAATGAAAACACTGATTTGTTTCCAGTAAAAAAACGTTATTTTATTTACATCTATGTACAAACATAATAAAACATAATGTGTGTAGCGGATACGTTTTCTTTGGACATACCCAGACAAGGGAGGTCCCTCCGACACGGTTTTTCACTCTAAGAACTTACTTATTCGAAAATTGTTATTTAAAAGCTTATCGTCGTGGGTTGTACAATCCAGGATGAGTAGACACAACCGGCATTTGCCCGCCTATAAGCAGTTTCTATCTATTTTTATAATACAAATCAGGTATATTAAAAAATATCTAAATATAGTGTAATGGCAACTAATGAGGATTTCATGCATTGATTTCTCGTTCGATTCTTGATACTTCTATATAATATTTAGCACTTTTTCAAACTACTTTGTTCATTTTATTATATAATATTATTATATTATTATAAATTATTAGTACAATCTACAGTAATTGTCAAGTAAATCAACCGAAGTTTCACTGAGAATCGTTTTTTTTTTTTTTTGTTTTTTGAAAGAAATGATTTATCATTGCTTTCAAATTCAATATATCCTACCCAACAAGCAAAGTGGTTCCATCGACTACTGGCCGATTTTACATTAAAAAATGTTTCTATAAATATTCTAAAAAAAAAATGACAAAATTACATGCAAAATTGTATATGAAGCCGTGTTGAGTGTTGAGACAAAGAAAATACATTTTGTATCTATATGCTATAATATATAGTTATAAGATATAAGTGTATGTGTATTTATCGCTCCAATTATTAATAATATTTTATTATAATTATTATAATTGTTTTAGCCTCTTTGAAACACATCCGGATGTTCAACAATCCTTTATGCCGTTCAAAGGAGTAGATATCGAAGACCTGAAACATAGCAGACAACTAAGAGATCATGCATTGAGGTAGATATACTATTTTTATCATAATATAATTTGATACAGCACTATACATGGAAATTATAGAAAATTACAAACAAATGATTAACAATAATATTATTTTATAATAATATTAAGTTTGATCTATTGTATTATATTATATTGTGTAAATACACCAATTAATATCAGTGTTAAGATTAATAATAATAACATTATAGTTTGATATATATATATATATATATATATATATATGTTTAAGAAATTATAAATATGTTAGAATAATAATAATATTAATTTATTTATGACCTTAAGCTATTAAATTATATGTGATTTTTGTGATTATCTCTATATATTCCCATATCAAAGAAACTCATTTTCAATTGTATGGTTTTATGTATTGAATTAGGAAAACAACATAATAACCTATAGTTTATAATAGTTTATTAAAAGAAATTTAATAGTTATTTATACAATACCTGTAATAAAATTTTTAAGCAACATAAATTACATAATTTAATAAACAAGAATATTCTCGTAAAAACTAGGTTAGAAAATATAAATTTATTTACCATTAAAATATTGAAAAAATAGAATTTAATTTTGTTTATTATAACTATGTATAGTGAAAACAAAAACACTACAAAAAGTGATTTTATATTGGCATGCTTAAAATAAACGTATACAACAAATTTTATGATAAAATCCTCTTTAATATTAAACTCATAATAGAGCACTTAAAAAGGTTATAGTTTCTGTTTAATTATAATATGCATTTGAAGCTAAAGCTTTTAAATAAATGAGATAAACATTAAACATATTTAACTTAGAACATCTGATGATATTTTTAATTAAAAAAATAGGCCCCCCAAGATATAATATTATGTGAACTTTATAAAATTGCACAAGACAGTGTACAACCTTCCGCCATCTCATCAAGATTTCAACATTCTAAATACAATTATAATTTGTATGTACCATTAAATCAGGGAGTCAAAATATATTAAAATATTTTTAAACAGTTTTGATTTTTTTAGGTAGAAATTATATATGTTTGAAAAAATTTTATTCGAGATTAATAACTATTTTAAATTTGCTGTGCTTAGAAAACAGTTACGTTTTTTTTATAATTTCGGGTATGAAAAAAGTTTCAATTTTTTTTTTTTTTTTTTTTTGGTGGGGAGGGACAATTGTAAATTATTATTAATTTTACTGAATTAACCAGTTTTTGGAAAATTTTAAAAAATAATATTTATTTCATGATTATAAGAATGTGACTAATGATTTAAGCCAGGGGTAGATCTTAAGCGCATTTAAGGAAATGTCATAGAAGGATATATTTTCTGGAATAAATGGCTAATAGCTCCAAAAATCTGCGCCTGATTTAAACAATTATAGAACTTCTTTTAAATGTGTTTTCTAAAATTTGCCCTTTATAATAATATTCTTATACATTTAAAACTAAGAAAACTGAGAAATGCGTTTGTTATACAATTAATATTATTATTTTATTATTATATTTTTTTTTGTAATGGAGTGAAATAATCTTTTAAGATATAAAAATGTTTTAAAATTGTATGTAGTAATTTATATATTGGATTTAGAATAAAGGTACTTTATTGATCTTTTAGAGACTTGCAAAAAGCTTACCATACTTGACCTGTATTTTTCAAAACAATGGTTCACTCGAAATTATTATATTCAATATAATAATTAGTATACAAATAATTACTTTTTAAAAACTAGTTGTATTCAATTTTATATATATTAATATGTATGTAATATTAAACAATTAACAATGCTTTATACTAAATAAAAACATATCACTGATGTGTATATTTTATAAACATCAAGACATAATTATTTATAGAACTCGGGAAATATTTCTAAAATATTGTGGGTATGCACATGAAAAATATTATGAAATTTGGGTTTATCGAAAATAAATAAAAAATATAAATTACTTTCAAAATATGACAAAATTGGCTAATTATAAAAAAGTTTATACTGAATAAAAGAAAACTGTAATAATAGTGTTCAGTAATGTTACTCAATTGAATCACTAAAAAAGATATTTTCTTGAGATAAAAAAAACTTGTTTTAGGTAAAAATTAACTAAAAAATAATAGATTATCTAAAAATAAAATCTTTACAATTCCCGGTAAATAGTCATGGAATAAATATTAATAGCCAGGTGTGTTATTTCTAAATAATATTATTAAAAATTAAAAACTATTAGCTTAACTATAAGGGAAATATTTTGGTCAAAATGAATGTGTAGGTAGGAATGATATGGGATGAAAGCATTTTGCAATTTCATATACACTGTAATAAAATGGAGCAAATAGCAAATGCCTAAAGCTCTAAATAAATGTATTATTTTATTTTTTTAAATAAAATATAATTTATAATATGCTCTAAATGTATAGAATATAGTGATGCCCATAATTATTTTAGAATAATTTAATTTTAAATATTTTTATATTAATTATAATTTTATTATTTCCATTAAATAATGCTTAAATGTATTAACAAGAATACATTTTCTATTAGCAAAGATTTTTACCAAAAATTCCATCTCGATTTTTTCTACCTGTTACATATGAATATATAAAATAATCACATAATTGTAAAAACAATTCATTTTTCATTACAATAAAAATTTAAAAATTTAAATTTGCAACCAAAAATGAAATATTTATAAATTTTAAATTATATGTAAATTTAAATTCACAATGTCACATATAACTATGGTTTCTATACTAAGTATCTTATTTTTCTTTTAATAAAATTCAATGATTTGTTCATATAATAGCAGGGGATGATCAATAAAGTATACATGGACACTGATATACACATGACATTTCTCAATTTCTTTAAGAATGAAGTTTTACATTGACAAATCACAAAGTTTGGTACCCAATTCTGGTTGCTGGTGCGTGTGATGAGATGGTTAGGAAATTTATTTCACAAAAATTCAGTTGTCTTTCTCAATGTATATGACAGGTCTGCTATCATGCTAGAACATTTGTCAAATATATTTTACACTGTGTACATTATATACAAATAAAAAATAATTTTAAGTTTTGAATAATTTATTACCTATTTTATTATAATAATATTTTATACCTCATTCTGTTTATGAGAAGTTATCGATATACTATATATATATAATAGCCAATATTTTATGTTACAGCAATATCCACATTTATTTTATTGATATTTATTTTATTAATTAGAAACAAAGTTCAGGTTATAATTTATACATATGCAGAGGACTTTAAATAAATATTTACATGATAAAAGTATAAAATAAAATATGTAATAATATTATAACTACAATAAAAGATACAATTGGTAAGTTTTGGTGAATAATGATATAATAATTGGACTTCTAAATATATATTACTGACGTTATATACAATACTGAAAAAAGTAATCTGTATTTGGGTTTTAAAAAAATGTAGTTTAGGCAATTGTATATTATACATCAGGTTTGGATATTCAAAATTATATTAAAAATATTTAACATTAATTTCATAAAGTTTAAGGTATAATTTTTAAGGGTATAAATGTTGAAAATTGATTGAAATTTTAATATTATGCTGATAAAGTATCCATCTTCCAAAACGTTTTTCAATCCGAGGTTATCTCGTCCTAAAATATTAAACAATGCATAAGTACATTTATTATTATATTTGAAGTATAAGTATAACGTAATATATATTGAATTTATAATAAGAACATTTTATAATAATTTATGTTCTGTATAAACAATTCTATACTAAAAATTTTCTTTACTAACCTTTGTAAGTTTATTGGTTTAACTGTTTTTTCAAAGAACTAAGTCATTAAAAACATTACACGTATAGATTCTTCTAATCATTACTTATAACGAATTATAATAATTTTATTATATAGGTTATATTAATGCACAAAAATCTTACATTTGTAGGATACTATAATTATATTCTTCTTTGGAAAACAAAATTAGTAAGTATAAAATAAAATATTAATTAACGGGATTATTATTTAATTATTAAAAATAAAATCGTATAATTTAATCGTGAATTACTAAAACGTTACAATACAAATACGTTAAGTCTCATAATATATTTTAAAATAATATTAGCATTAATAAATATACAGTCAAGTTAAAAAAAAATTAATTAAACTATAGTCCATATTTAATCTCTTCAAATTTTAACTTATAATATATGCAAACTTCTGCTAATAATCACTAAAGATAGATCTCAACGTAACATTTACCTATGATAACTACTGGATTTTGAAGGTTAATTATACGTTTTAGTTTGATGAGTAATTGATTATAGGATTTGTTGTTTATTAATTCAAATACTAAAGACAATCGGAACTGTTAACTAATCAACATAAATGTTAGTCAAAATAATTTTATAAATAAATAATGTAGATAAATAATAATTCGTATAATAACTTCTTATTGTGCGAAACATTATCTAATCAGCACAGTACAAAGTATTTATGATTATATAATTATTATTATTATTATTATTATTATTATTATATTATATTATTTATGATACCTATATTATAAGTATGCATATTTATCAGTAGGTTAATTGTTTACTTTATCCTATAAATATGGATTTAATGTTAGATAAATATGAATAAAATGAAATAAACTTGTTACTTTAGCATACCCTAAATATTCATCAGTTTATATTTTTTAAAACAGCAATTTATTTCTCGTTCAAAAAGTTCTTTGTATGTTTTATATAACTTAATTCGAAGACAATAAAATTATTTATAACAATTTATCGTTTACAATATGTAAATATTATATTCACTTTCAAAATCATTGTTTGAGTGTACACCGTACAGTCATACATATTTTTTAGTGCGGTGTTTACTATGATTAAAATAATTAAAATTGTTTTCCTTCATGTACACTCAAATGCCAAATAACCATTACGCATATAGCTTTTTTTTATCGATATTGAGTGTTTTGAGTATTATTTTCTGTATTGACGACAATTTTTAAGGGAATTATGGTAAACTGGAGTGTAGTCAAGTTTTGTCCTGCTGTATTTTTCGTGCTTTTTAATCTGTCCTACACCATTCCATCGACAAAATATATACAAATTATTAGGAAAATTAAGATGCACTCAAAATTTAAATACATTTTCAATAATTAGTGGGATTAAATAATAAATAGCAAAAAAAAAAAAAAAAACTTGTGTTTCCACATGGTATATATATATAAATTGTAATTATACCAAGGTAAATAAGATAATACTATATTAAACGAATCTGTTTGAGTGTTTTTTGTCAGTTGATATTTTCTATTTTATATCTGTCATAATCGTTTTGTGTACAACTTTTACCTGGATATTGTACATAAATGAGTTTCCAAACTTGGATTGCAATGCATTCATTGGTCTTGTAGAAAAGAGTCCCATTATAAATAATGAACTCATTTCAGATATTATTGTAATAATAAGGGAATAACAGAATTATTCAAAACTATATTATGAAGTATTTGGACGTATAATCATTTTGTTTGTTCTGGTTTTAGTTTTTGGTGAGAAGGCTGAATTGATTGTTCTAACATCAAAATATAGCTCCCGGTTCAATCATAATTATATGTACTTATACAAGCTTTTACAATATTATAAACAATACACACATATTTATAATACATAATATATTGTGTTATTTTTTTAGGAACTTTCACGGAAATTGCAATTAAATATTTCAACAATAAAATTCAGGATACTGAAAACGGGGTTTATGTCAATATTTAAATTTCCAAAAATATATAACCCTTCTATGACATCCAGCCATTAACATTTTACTGCAACGTTTAAAATTTAATATTTCGTAGATACACAAAATTAAAGTTGTAAAACTAACCAATGGAGTTCGTAAAATGTTTTTGTATTATTTTATATTAAAATGTCACCGTGATATTGAAGTTAAATTTATTTATTTCTTCATAAACATTTTCAGAAGGAAGTACTTTTCTACTATGTATATACGTTCTCATTTCCGGAAGTAGAAACGATTGAAACAACAACTAAATTAATTTTTAAACAACTTTGAAGAAACTCTGTGGCCTATGATTGACAGAAATGAGTGAAAATTTTTTACAACGTAACCAGATAATAGATGAGTAATAACGTATTATACGTACTTTATTATATCGTGTGTTGTTTTTTTTTTTTTTTTTTTTAACACACTTGGGTCCAGAGTTTGGCCACATATTATAATCATTATTTTAAAACCAAAACAGTTTTATAGTTTTAAATTATCAACAGCTAAAGTAAATAACATAATTTTGGTTCAACCATTTTTAAATTGATTTCAATATATGTTGTAACTAGCTACAGATCGATTTATAAATTAACTACTTTTTCAAAATATATGCATGTGTATATAAATCCACTCCTTGCCTTCCCGCAATTAAAAGTATTCATATGTATTCATAAGTCATACATTGCATAAAAGTTAGTTTATCTTTACGCTTAAAAAAAAAAACTACTAGAAAAATCGAATATCACAAAAAAATTGTTAACACAGTTTAATAAAGTAAAAAGCCAAGGAATCACTTCGGATGTTGGGTGGATAGATGGATGATGTTGGCCAGTCGTCAGTGCTAATTTATGATTTAATAATAATAATTTAGGATAATTTATGATTATTATTTTAGATTTGAAAGCAATTCGATTGCATTCAAAAAATACAATTCTGATCGGTGTAATTTTTATTTATTTATTCATTCATTTTGGATGGGATAATTAAAAAAATTACCTATTCTAAAAATAAACCCCATGTGAATATTGATTACTGAATTAAAAAACTCTATATATCTTTTAAATGCCAATGTATATGAATATTCGTAGTAATTTAAGTGCATTAAAGAGATATACATATGTATACGAAAGCCTTTAAATGTTTTCCATTAGGGTATTGTATTACTCGAGAAATTCTTTTTAAAGTAAAAATGATACTCAACTAATAATGGTTGTATAAAATTGAACAAGTATAGTGTGACTTTTTTATGTTCACTCTTCAGAATTGTTCAACCCATTTAGGGTTCGTCTCATTTTTATATAGTCTATAAATAGGTTTTATTTAATATGTAACCAGAGAATTATTTCCCCATCAAAATTTAAAATGACTCGCAACATCCGATATTGTTTTAATAGATCAAAGGAAATATATATATATGTTATATTATGCACGCGTGGTAAATAAGTAGGTACAAATGTTCATAAATATAATATTACAATGTAACTAGCAAGATAACGACAATCATGTACACGAAAAAAATATTAATAAAGTATGGAACGACTCTGCTCTCGGATACACCAGACACTTTCCAGATAAGAAAACAAAAAACAGAATACAAAAAAATGCCAATATTACCAATAATACTATATTTAGAATAACGCGGCCCGACAATATACTCAAAGGGTATGAGTACGCAATCGAATTACGTGCACGGTATAAATCGCACATATAGACGACCGATGCACAATTTGCAAATACAAGAAATTAACACTACCACAAAAAAATATATATTTACCCACGCATACGAAATAAGCTGAATAAGCGGCCACAAAAACCTTTATGAGCGGGGATAAACTCCTTGACCATGACTGGCCGCCGCCGTGTCCCTTCGACATATTCACGTCGTTCATCGCCCGTTGAACACAGCGACTAACAGGTAGATCAATAATGAATAATTTGCCAAACTTTAGGTGTAATTTTTCGCCAATCACTTCATTAAGTTGGTTAAGTTTAAAACAAAATAAAATTATACATTAAGGCTTTTCCGGTGGGTTTTCACACTCGTCATATCTCACGACTTACTTTCACTTTTATTTCAAAGCCATCCGAGCTTATTCTGTAAATGAACATCGTACGTTATTGATCACTAGACTTTCGGAATAAATAATTGTTTCGAACTTCACTTAAAAAATATTTGTTCAGTCGCATAACGGTAGGCGGAAGAATTATATCAAGTAATCTTGAAGCTTTAAACTCGTTGTTCTAAATTCTAATTTCTAAGGCCGTCCATGCCTGTTTAAATATATAGACTATTTATTAGCTTGAGATATATACGTAGTGTGGGAGCGATTAATAAACAAATAAAATATATTAATAGGAATAAAAAAAAAAAATAATAATATACGTATCATTTAATTTATAGATACAAAAACAATATTAACTTTCTATAAAAAAAAATCAACTATATCCCTGTCGATTTATTCGAACAAACAATACCCCGGGAACACTTCTATTCGTAATAGAAGGAATGTCGTAATTCATTAAGAGATACGAGTTTAACTTAATAATACCGTACAATCGAATACCCATTTAAAAAAAATTGAATTCAACAGTTATATTCCTATATAACGCATCGATTACTTTTCATATACCTACCCAGGTAGGTATACAACTTTATACCTATATCCTCTTACTTACCCCACCATTTTATATACTATTCATAAAAACTCTCTTTTTGAGTTACGACATATATATATATATATTAATTTAATGCTATTAGACAGAGCATGATAGACAGATATGAGTATATTATGAAAATATAATATATTGAAGTTTTCTTGTAACAATAGATTCGATTTTATATCAAATAAACATTAACAGTTGTAAATTCTCGAGTGAATCTTCTTGTAAATTCGACTCCTTTTATCGAAGAATCCTTGTAACTACAACTCTTTTTAATTGTTAAGCCATGTATACGTGTAAACTTTTTAGAGTGCAATAGCTTATTAGTAGAACCACTTTTGAATATACATCATATTTTATGTTTAATTCGTGTTCCTTGATTCATATGTTTTATCATGATTTGTAATAGTTGGTCAGTATTTTTTCTGGAAATAATATTATAAATTATTTAATAATTTTTAATTATTGTGGTTGAAAAAAAGTTTTTACTTTTAATTATTAATTGTTTCTTGATCAAATTATAAAATTGATAATTTTATTCTGAATATAAAATATCGTAAAAATCAGGAATTAAAACCGCTTCCGAATATAGCGATAACCGTCAAAATTTTGAGAACCGATAACCTGTATTGAACGTTTTTTAATAATATAATATATAGATATCGAATAACGGTTTTTAAATATTTAAAAAAATAATTTTTTACCGCTTCTCGGTTAATAACTGCTTCCTAACATTTAAGGTAACCGCTTCTCAGTTTAAAACCACTTCCCACTTCTTATAACCGGTTACCGGTTTTGAGCAACTTATAACTTTTAAAAACAGTTAATTAGGTACAATTCTAATAGGCTTTTGACAAATCTTTATAATGTTAATGATTATTCGTCGTTCAACCTTTTGGGCTCTGCTTTCCGATCCCGGAATATTTATTAGATTATTGAAATTATTTAGAAAGTAAATCCTATGATAGTGTAAAATAAAAAATATAAATACGCTAAACTGATCAATTTAATCAATGTTTATTCCTTATTTACAAAAAACCATGATTAATTAGTTATGTGATTTATACCATAATGAAATTTTATTTAAAAAAACTCCGGTCTGTTTAAATTGGAAGATTAGATCAAATTTTCTGGTCCAAAATTTGTTCACAAAATAAAAAGAAAAAAGAATATTTTAAAACATCATTATAAAAACTCTAGCCTACCTATTCCTAATACCTAAATACATTATACATACAGGTTGTTTCATTTAAATACCCGAGATTCCATTGACATATTCATCATCAGTGGGTCATAGCTCGGTTAGTAAAGCGTCTGTATTTGATGCTAGGCAGGCAGGTTTAAAATCCCGATTAGGAAAACAAATTTGTTGCAAAATCTACATCATAAATGATACGTTGTGTCCCACCCGTCAGATAATGAACTTATTAATGAAAACGTGAATATAATGTATCGCATGTTTTTTTTTTCTTTTTATTTTGGTTTATAATATTTTTAATATTATGGTAATATTTTCATACAAATATATTGACAATACTCTATTACGATATTATAACAATATATTTAATGTTTGGAGAAAAATTGGTCTAATAATATTGTGAAAATATTATTTAACGTTCTGACAATCATGTGTGTATATTATGAAAACCTTTTCATATTTAATGATACGTTGTGACAATATTGTGAAAATATTATTTTATGGGCTCTATATATATATATATATATATATATCTAGTATAAAATCTATAAAATTTGTACGTACCTCACCTATATACTATGTCCATGCTTTTAACAATTGCCAATAGACGATCGGCTGTATAATCTATATACTTACTTCACGTTAGTACACAGAATACTCTAATATTACGACATTGACCGGAAGTAGAAAACAACAAAAATAATTAATTTTGACGATTATTTTTAATTTTATTGTTATTACACTAGCTATAAACAGTGTCATTAGTGACGACTGACGACTCAAGAACATTATATATATATATATATATAAATATGCACCTATAATGTTTAAATGTAATAATTAAATGGCATATTATTATACAATAATAGGTACAAGGTATTATAAAATATGGATTACATTTTTATAAAAAAAAAAATACTAAGTAAAAATTATGAAAGCATGATAAACAACAAAAAAATTATATAATTATATATAAATAATGATTTTTTTTTTTTTTTTTTTGTTACTTTTAACATAGGTTATCGGTTCCATTACAATTACCGGTAATGATGTAAAACGTCACCGGTAAATTTAAGACCCCAAACTATAATTTTCTGTTACAGGTTACCGATGTCCGCTTCTCAGATTTAAAAATAAAATCCGGAAAGCTATTTTTGGTTCTCAAAAAAGGGGGGTTTTAACCGGTTTTGGGAAAAAACCAGTTACCGGTTTTGAGCCCTGATAATTACACATAATAACTTAGTAATAAATTCAACTTTGTTCATGGAGTATTATTTTAACTGTAATAAAGTATATTGTACCAATCCATATGAGTACAATAAAATCCTATAGATATTTAGGCATACATAATTTGCATTAATATTTCGATATAGAACGGTTAAATTTAAACAAAGACTATTGACCGGATATTTTTTTTGCTACTATGTAAATCATTTTCTATAATATATATAATAATATTAATAAATTAATGATACCTATATAATATATATATATTTCACAACTACAAAACATATTTTAATTTTATTATATTTTTGAGGATTTCATCATTAAATTATTTAAAACAATGTTCAATATACGTAATAAAAATTAATTTTGAATAGATACTCACCCTAATTTCAATAAATACATATTTGACAAAAACAATACTTTTGCAAATATTAGGATAAATAAGTAAAATATTTTTAACTAAATATACTTCAACACAACTTTTTATTGTGTTAAAATAATTTTTATATTTCGTAACCTACGCAGGTACGATGAGATTTATTAACCATTTCTCTGGAAATCGACGTGTAAAATCAGAAATAACTATTTAAGTATTGCAATATTGAGATAAATAATTAAACAGCTTAAGTATTAAAAAAAAAGTACAAAAAGTACTTGCAAGTGAAAGAGATGTTTGAGTATTATTAAAAAACTAAAGGATATTAACTTTAAGAACAAAATAGTAATGATAATTGCTATACTTACCTTAGTTTTTTTTAGTAGTCCCTTATGCCATGAAAACTTTTGGCAACGAACTCAACCTACTTTGTCAATGTGATAATCCACAACGACGTACTAATCCTTCTTTTCTAAGTACATGTTTTTTTCTTCTCTATCCTACTAAAAAGAGATATCGGATACTAATTTGCCAGTCAGACGAAGCTGTATTTTGCGAGGGTATTTCTCAGATATAATCCTCCATGTCCACACCTTTCAATGAGTATTGATTAAAAAGATTCAATTTTTCAATGCCAAAAGTAATTTATATGCTACATTTTTCTTCTAATTATATATGGCCTGATTGCTTATGTTTCCTTAAATTGTAAAGATTATTAATAACTATTGCCAATGTCTCAATGAATTATTTCCTGCATTAAATCAATATGTAAATTCACTTGTTTTACAGTAATAAATATTCCTACATTTTCATAAATTTTAATTTAAAATAATTAATATGAATGTTATTAAATAATTTAATATTTATTATTACTTTAATTTTTATCTCATGACAATAAGTATTATTTTTAAAAATGCAAGATTATTTTTTTATTTATAAGAAACGACGTATAATTATATGTTATTATAAATAACAATTTATGGAATCATCAATAAGTTTAAACTATTTTAATTAAAATTTAATGAGTTACATAGTTATATCATATAAGTATATAATATATATAATATTATGACATGTGTTCAAAGTTTCACGTGAATAGTTGTGTTTAACAAATAAAATGGTTATGTATGATTTAGAGCAATGTCAGGAACTATACATAATATCGAAATGTTTGTATTATATGAGTTTCGAGCAGTACCAAATATAATAGCACAGCATGACAATTCTGAAATAATAATTAACCCACTGTGATAAAACAAGAAGCAATAAACACTAAATGACATGTTTCCAAATATTATAAGATCTTTTTGTTTTTTCATTCTAACATTTAATGTTCTGGTAATATCAGTATTTTAGATTTTGAGTGTAGGAGTTAATTATTACTATAATGAAGTATACACTATTTTATATTTATAGTAATACACTTTTTGGGTTAAAAGAATCAAGTAAAAACTTTAGGGTAAAGTTAAAAACTTTTTTGTTAGAATGAGACTTCTGGTAGAAAATGTTTTGTAGTTGGTAATTTAATAAGACCATCTTTTAATTTTCCCAATATTTTCTGAATGAAAAAATACTGAAAATTAACAACAATTATCAAACATTGAAAAATTATAACATCTGAAACTTAAAATGTAAAAAATGTGGTTTTAATTAAAAAACTTTTATTTAACTTTTCAGTTATTTTTATAACATATTAAAATTTGATTTATTTATATATATATATATATATATTAATAAAGTATATACTTTATTAGATTATAAATGTATTTAAATAATACATTATTATACATTTAAAAAAAATATATAAAAAAAATACAATAAATTTTAAATAATACATTTGTATTGGTAGGTAACCTACCTAATAAAGTATATACTTTATATATAGTTATTTATTAATAACTTTATTATTTATTTAATATTTTTGATATAAAATTATATAAAATAAAAGTAAAAATAAAAATTGTATTTAAATACCGATCAGTAAGAGTGAAAGTACTTCGACCGTTAGATATGATACTAATGGTGGGTATATTGAATTTAAATGCAATGATAAATTATTTCTTTCGAAAAAACTATTTTGCACATTATTAACAGTTTACCATTATTTTCGATAGTATTACTTTACGTTTAAGAAATCTACTGGGAAAATCGAAAATTAACTTTATTTAAATGTAAATATAATTTAATATATTTGAACATTTAAAAAAAGTTAATTTTTGATTTTCCCAGTAGATTTTTTAAACATAAAGTGATATTATCGAAAATAATGGTAAACTGTTAATAATGTGCAAAATAGTTTTTTCGAAAGAAATAATTTATCATTGCATTTAAATTCAATATACCCACCATTAGTATCATATCTAACGGTCGAAGTACTTTCATTCCTACTGATCGGTATTTAAATACAATTTTTATTTTAATATTTATTTTATATAATTTTATATCAACTTCTAAAGCAAAATTCATAATGTTATATTCTATAACAGTATTTTACCTGTGATTCATAATTGTTTGTGTATATTATATATTATTATATATATTATATTATATTATATATTAACATTACCAATGTATCAAATGAAAAAAAAAGTTTATAATATTTTGAGAAAAGAAAGTTGCATTATGTTTGAACCATCGAGGGTTAAGATACATTATTAAGTAGGTTTTAAAGAAGCATTTATAATAAAATACTGTAAAATGAACCAAAACAATGGGTACCATTAAAATTAGTAAGGAGTGTAATTAAAAGTGGCATTTCAATTTAGTTATATCTTATCAGAAATGGAACGCACTCGTAAAGTTTGATTTTCGAACATATTATTATACCATAAATTAAGAAAATAAAATTGTATATAATAAAAAGAACAATTTAAGAAAATCTTATACCCTGCAAAGGTGCTATATTGCTGGCTCCTGTATATATATATATTATATTAGTGAAAACAATAAATTATCTTCATAAAACTTTTTTTTAAAAGTGTGTTTAGTTTGTGAAGAAGTTGGAGGAACTAAAATTCGGTACCGTTGTGCGAAAATGTGGACTTTGGGCACTTGCACTGTGTACGTTTAATGATTCATCTTTAACATTTATACTTGATTTCTGCCAGTAGGCTGTGAAAATACTACAAATAGGTATTACCAAATTTTTTTTTTTGTTCAAGTTTTCTAGTTTTGTTTTTAAAATATTTAAAGTTTTAATTTTCTTACCTTTTTAATAAAACTAATAGACAATTAATATCTATGAAAATGTAATTTACTTATTTGTTTTTATTTGTTTATTAAATATATTGATTAAAAATGTTTATTATAAATTATGGTCTTTCTGAATCAAATATTTTTTTTTAAAATACAGAACGAATAATTAATAATAATTAAATAATATTATAAAAATAATTAAATTAATAATATAATTATCCGAGTAGCGCACGGTATTATCTGAGTGGTGCGCGGTATTACTCAACTCTTAAGGGAATATCGCGCATTGATATATTTTAAAAAATAATTTATAAATTGAAAACTAACAAATTATAACATTCAATAACAATCAAATAACTATTATTTGAATATTTCAATTTCAATGTAACTAATTTAGTTATATATCTGAAACTGATAATAACCGGAACCGGAATTGTAATTTATGTGGTAATACAACATTTTTTTTTCAATGACTAATACCGAATCAAAACCAGTAAGTTGTTTTTTACCGATAAAATCAAAAGATTTAGTCCCTGATATAAACTGAACTAAAATAATCGTTAAGTAGATAAGTAATTATGTTGACAGCAGTGAAAGCTCGAAAAGATAATACAAAAAGCACATTTCATTCATTTATTTCAATAAATATGACAATATATTATTTAAACACTTAATAATACTATAATAATAAGATTGTCTTCACATTTTAAAAGTTCAATAAAATATTATGTCAAAAGATTTTAAGCTAAACAGGCATTAAAATATAAAGCTACGGAACTTACTAAACTCACTGTAAACTTCCTAAAAAAAATTTCCCTAAACTTACTATTATAGTAACAGTTCCAAAATTTACAAATTTATTATTTTAGCATAGTATTCTCATGAGTATAACCATCATTAATTAGATAAATGTGTCAGACAATGACAGTTTAGTTTGATAAAAAGAAAAAAGTGATCATCGGGGACCAACAAATATTATATATTGAGATTATATGAAACCGATAAGATAACTATAGTCCGTGTACGTGTTTTAAAAACATACATATTATTTATAAATTAATTGTAGAGAAATTGTATACAAATATTTTATTCTATATATATATTACAATAAATAAATTAAATTTATTATTTGTCAGTTAAAAAAGTGAAAAAAACTGAATAAGTTCTTTCATGACATTATTTTTGTATCCAGCACTGATATTATTTTATCATAAATATTTTAACAAACACATAAAAATTTTCTTTGATGTGTCATTCAATAAATTGGAACAAGAGTTCAACAATTATTCTTTCAAAAACATCTCATTGTAAAGCCTTTATTATTTTTCATTTTTTTGATTTCTACTTAAATTTTTTTTAAATTTAAAGTGTAAAAAATATTAGGTTCTATACATAATTAATTTGGAAAATTGTGAATTTACCAATAAAATATATTACTACAGATTTCCTATAAAAGCGAAAAATGTATTTGGGACCTTTTCTCGTTAGCGTGTTTTAGTTGTACAAATATAGATTTAAATTGTTCGTATTTAACAAAAAAATTAATCCGTGTAACTGTGAAAAATTACCAAAGAATGCTATATTAATAAAATATAACTTAAATATAAGTAATTTCCATATAATATAAAATATATAAATTAGAATCCTATTGGTACATATATTGAAATGTGATAATAAATAATAATTGCAAATATTATTATTATTTATTTTATTTAGAAAAAAAATATTAAAAAAAACGATATAATATAATAAAAACGAAAATAGATGAATTTAAAAAAGAATTTAATTGTCTTACTTTTAGTTTAATTTGGTAAATGTTATAATTGTCCACAAAATCATGATTTTAAGAGTATATGTATAGGCGATTTGTATAAAGTTTCATAAAAAATATAAATACAATTTAAAAACATTAAATTACATTTTAAAATAATTTAAAAAATAGTCATAAGTCAGTACAATTTTTTATTGTGGTGTTTTCACGATTTAAAATCACGTTACTTTTTATTTCTAAACCTCATCTCTTTATAATCGCAGATTTAAAACGTATATAAAATATGAAATATGAGAATAATAATTTTACCTGAGCATGGAAGTTTTTTTCAATGCGTTTCTTTGAAAGCTTAAAATCCGTGAAAATTTTAAATTTGTAATCAAAAAAAAAAAAAAATAAAAATCATAAAAAAAATATTTCAACTAAAAAACTCTACACTCAGGCATAGTAAATATTCTCATCCTTCATATTTTGTATACATTTTTACTCTGCTATTACTAAGAGAGAAGTTGTAGCTAAAAGCATGAACATCTTTTAACACTGTTCAAATGGATTTATATCATAATCCTTTTGAATATTTAAAATGAAAATCCAGAATACTTAACGATTTTTATTAGTTTTATATATTAAGTTGGAATATAATATATACAATTAATATTACGAGTATATAATTAAATTTGTAGGTTCGAAATATGCATCGAAAAAAAATTCTATAATTCTAAAAAATAAAAACCAAAACATTTCAAGCTTACAAAATTCTACAATCAACCCACAAACTATATAATAATAATACTAAATAAATAATGATTGAAAATGTCTAGTTTCAATATTTTCAAATGACATTAAAATAACATTCATTCATTTAAAAAAAAAAAAAACACTTGTTTGTTTTCCCGTGTCTATATGACATTTTTGATAGGTATTACTTTCAAAGTCAGATACTAATGAAAAAATCCAAATGAACCAACTAGAAGTACTCATAAAATTTATATTTAATTATAAATTTAATTTTGTACATATCTAGCTAAGGATTAGTTTTATTGAAATGCGACGGATTGACGTTAGATAACTATAATGATCTTTTAACTGGTCAAAATGTATTTTAGATAATATCATACTACAAATACCGTAAAAAAAATGTATTAGATATCTATAATTGATATTTGGTAGATATTGAAAAACAAATATACGTTTTACGTATTGTAGTCACCAAAATGTATAAAATAACTTATACCTACACAAAATGTAGACGAAACTAATGTTAATGTTTAATTCATACGGAGACTCCAAAATAACACCGGTCTTTGATTTTCTGTAATACCCGTAGGTATATCGTATAACCGATGTAAAGTGCGTTAAATGGAATGCAATTCGAGATACTGGAAATTTGTCAAAGATATACAATACTACCTATGCAAAATGATATTGATTAGGTAGTGAATCAAAAATGTAAATTGTATGTTTTCCTCAGGCGGATCGAATGTCGTGAACATAATAAGTTCCGGTCGAGGCTATTCATAATAATCATGGCTTAAAACCGGTAACTAGTTTTTCCCCAAAATCGGTTAAAAACCCCTTTTTTAGGAACTGAAAACCGTTTCCTGGTTTTATTTTTTAATCTAAGAAACGGTCATCGGTAACCGATAACCGAAAATTATATTTTGGGTTTTAAATTTACCGATAATCGTTCTATGTCATTACTAGGGAACCAACAACCCATATTAAAAGTATCAGAAAAAAAAAAAAATTTCTAACCCTTCTCCAAAATGCAAAAAAAATTATTATTTATAGGTACATTATTATATTATTTAATATTATTTACTTTGTTTATCATACCTTCAACATTTTTACTTTGAATTTATATTTATACCATTTTAATAGTAGGTATTTATATACAAATATATTCAAATATATGTATAAATGTATATGTTCATAGGTCATCCTTAATAATACTGCATAGTGCGTATAGCTGGTGTAATAAAATTAAATTTAAGATGACAACAATTTTAAAAATAGTCGTTAATGTTATTTATTATTAAGTTCTACTTTCCATCAATTGTCATATTATACTATTCTGTGTACTAATGTGGTACATTATTAAAAGAAATAGAAAAAATGTAGCAGATATGATTGTGGAAAAATCGTTGCTTGCTATCATTATTTTATAATTATTATACATTTTCTATAACCATGTTGTTTATGATTACGACAAAGTTAACTTTAATATAGACTAAAACTGGTAACTAGTTATGAGAAGTAGGAAGTAGTTTTAAGCCAAAAAGCAGTTACCCTAAAAATTAGGAAGCGATTTTTAAGCGAAAAGCAGTTTTTTGAATATTCAAAAAACCGTATATCGATATATATGTATTTGAAAAACCGCTTAATACCGGTTACCGATTCTCAACATTTTGACGGTTACCGCAATTTTCGGAAGCAGTTTTAGGCCCTGATAATAATATTATACTCGTGTAGTATAATTGTGCATTTATCAAATGAATCACACGTGCGGTTCGACCGCCATTCGTGGTTCATTATATTGTATAATCTTACAATGTATAAATTATAATATGTAGGTATATTATATTATATATGAGTTGTAAGTTTTAAAAACTAGAAGTATTGAGAACTTAATTTTGTTGATTTTATTATAGGTTATGTTTTATAATAAGCTTTATATAATAATTATCACAATATACATTATAATTTAGCTATAAGTATGATATATATATATATATATATCAATTAAAAGTCAAGCCGAAATTTTTATTTATGGAAACAAGAGGAAAATACCTCTGGTATTAGAGATGATTCAATTTGCCAGGTGAAAATATAATTTTTCGATTATATTTACCAATATTTATACTAAAATAATTCACCTTTAGGGGAACCGAAAAGTCGAACCGCTAATGTGTGAAATTGATATAGGCTTAGTACCCGTAAAGGTTTACACATAGTTTCTGGTACGGTACGAGAGGTCATCGTTATTTCACCTTACATAATATTCATTTCATTTTACACTAAAATTGAGCTATTTACCACTACGTTTTTTTCCCCGTCAAACACATACGATATGAGTCCGCTTTCCACCACTTTTTTATGTTCATACATTTATTTTTATTTTTTTAGAAACCCTGATTTACTATCGTAATATATTATGTGTGTAACAGTGTATCCGAATAGTATGCGAAGAACAAAAACGTTCGAATTACATGATACTTTTAAAATAACCCGAAAGAAGTATACTTAAATATACATAATTTAACCTGTAACCAGGGTTGGGCAAGATACTATAAGGAAAGTACCTTGAGACGTGTTACATTAATTTTGGATATCATGAGATACAAGATACAAGTATCAAAGATACATAAAAAATATGAGATACTATCAAAAATATAATTACTATTTCATGTCAAAAGTTATAGTTACTATTACAATCTTATAAAAAAATATGTTTATTATGTTGAATATTTCTCAAAATATACATTAATAACAATGTACAAATAAAATTAAATAAATTATATTATAGAATAACATAAATAAAAAATATACATTACCTATATTTGTATTGTGTATACATTATACAGCTACATAGGCATTAAAATATTTTATAGGAAAGTGAAATAAATATAATCAAATTACAATTTTATTTAAAACATTATTTATTACATAAAAATATATTTCGTTTGAAATATTATAAAAAAAATAATAATACGTAATATTGTATATTATTCTATAACAAGAGTGCTCAAGTTTATTTCCTATACGATTACAAAATTATATTGTGTATTTCTATCATTTCGTGACATAAAGTAATAATACAATTCAAGAAAGAAAATCTAGAATAAATAAATTGCGATTCGGCGTCAATATTATAAGTCAACTACAAATATCAAAATAATAGTTTTATTTTTATAATTCGTACAAGATAGAAATAAAAAACTTTGAAAACGTAATTACCGACTGCCTGATTAGATTTGTTTTTATCATTAGACGCATCTTGAAACTTCTCGCATAAAAAGATACATATACCTACCACTGGAAAATAAAATGTATCTAGCAAAAGATACAAAATGTTTTAAAAATATGTATCATGATACAAGATACAATTGTATATTTGATACGTATCAAAGGTAAATGTATCTGTGATGTTGCCCAACCCTACTTGTTACTCACTTGACGTGGAGTTGTACGGCATATCGGGGAATAATTTCGAATTAAACTATTCGAGTGAGCGATGCGAGCGAATGACCCGCACCGGTTTACGGGCACGAATGGAAGTGGTACGTCGTACGAAAACAGTAAGTTATTTTTAAAATATATTATATATTCAATAATAATTCATACATTCATTATTAAAAATGATTTCTGTACATAAATTTGGGTTTTTCAAAGTACAAAATTAATTAACAGAAAAAAGTGGTGGAAACCTAACTATTGTTTATTATGTGTTTGGTGAACAACGAAAGGTTGATTTAGGTGAACTATAAACGCGGATATTTCACCGGTATCCCACAGGTAAATCTACCAAGAGCATTTTGTATCGTATCGAAGCGGCGCAGTGCATAAACCGGACAAGCGTACAAGTCCCGAAGGGGTAAATATACAAGTGAAATATCATTGACTTACCGTACTGGGGCAGTGTGTACGCACTATAATACTACTAATAACCGCTAAAAATCTATACGCTTAGACCATTTTAACCACCCGAATGATTTTTATTTCTAAAAACTCGGATTGACCACAATCCTAATAAGTTTTTATTTTTTCGTATTAATAAGATGTGTCATTTTCCTGTGCGTTTTTCGAGTCAAATGCAAAATTTTCTATTCATTTATTGATGAATAAGTGTATGTAAATTATGTTTAAATAAAAATTTCAGTAGGTAAAATTTAAATTCCCGAGAATTTATGGAACAAAAGTTATTGTAACTATTAAATATATATTCCAAACTTGTACCGGATGCCCGTTTATTATGTAATACTCAACACTCGCATTAATCAATATTAATCCGAATAATAACTGTTATAAATACACAAATATACACTAATTTGTACAATAGCAGTGTTGATACATCCAAATACATTCAACATTCGAAACTCTAAAGCTGAATAAATAATTCGGGTTCCAAGCATTAATATATTATATGTACACGTTTACGCCAAAAGCGTTTTAAAAACGATTTAATAATATACGAATATATTATATCATTAGAAATACTCTTATAGTATATTCATACATAACAAATTAAAAAAATTCCTTTTCCAAACTTCTAATAATATTTTAAATTTAACTATTATATAAAAAAGATTTTATATATTGTAAAAATGACTCCAAAAATTTTTATAATAGGTACCCACTTATACATATAATTTTTAATATAAATGACGCACCTGTATTCTATAGAGTTTTTGTGTTCTTTTCGTAACTATATACAAGTATAGCTATGAAGAGTGACGTATGTAAAATATCGTTTCCTTTGGTACACATTTAATTGTTGCCCTACTTACCTTACTACCCTTACATTCCTACTGCACACAATAAATAAAATAAAATTGCTGTATCAAATTTTTTGAGCTACTTAAAATATTTTCCCTTTTAAGACTTATATATTAATATTTTATAAAAACTTTATAATAAATACATAATATAAATCAATATAAGGTTAATGTTTATGAATGTTAATAGTTTTTAAGTCAAATAATAACTATTAAATTGTAACACAATAAAATTATTATATATATTATTATTATATTATATTATTGGGTATATTAGAATAAAAATATTTAAAATTAAAACAATTAATTAGTAATAAAATGTAATATTCTTATTACATTTTACATATTTTATATTGAAAACTACCTGATTATATTTTTTTCCAAACTGTGAAAAAAACATCAAATATTAAATAGAAGTAATTATATTATTCAAAAAATACCCCTTAAAATTGTGTATACTCAATACATAATACCCTGGACTATTATACCCCTAAACTCTACTTCTCAATACACCAGTGGCTATGAGTATAATAATAGAAATATTAATTTTCAAAATAAAAAATATATGTTACAGTTGTCAAAAAGTATTAATAACAATGTATGCAACCTCGTAATCTTAGCTTGTAATACAGAACTTCATTATCATTTATAAAAATGTCAAAATATATTATGGAGATAAAAATATGATTTTTCTTATTTTCATTGACCTAATTCCATAATTAGCTATAGGTACATATTCCCAGGAATAGCGTTCCATTATAACGGGATTATATCTTTTTTCATATTTATGGTTCTGTATTGTCTTGGTAAAAGTCTCTTACATAGAGAGTTTTTTACGTTTTGTCCAATTTTGTGTATTATTATTTCATACAGAGTAATTTAAAAAATATATTTTTAGAAGTGTGTAAGTTATCTGAGTTTACGTAATTCAAAATAATACAATTATTTTGCATATATAAATTATTAGAATAATATTTTGTATGATAATGTCTATAACAAGAGATAGTATTGACAATATAGTATAATATTGACAATAGTTATTGAAAATTATACTTGCATTTGATTTTAACTCTGATGCTCATAATTTGAACTAAAATGTATAATTTATTTTATATTTTTTTATTTTTTAAAAAAACAGCTATAATATCATTATAGTAAATAAACTTTTCAATAATTATTCATGTAATAAATATATTCAAATTTAAAACAAATAAATAAAATTCTCAAGAACTACACTTTATTTTTTTTATCGTCGAACTCATCGTGATTAATCACAAAAAAACGAACAGAATAAACAGTTTAAAAAAACGAATAAGCTTATAAAAGGGCATTATTTATTTATTTTTGTATTTAAATTGATTGGTAAAAATAATATGGATTAAATTTTGTTTTTTTGTAATTTTATGATTAATAAAATTAGATTTCTTTTTCGTTCCTGATCACTGTTTTATATTATTTATTCCACTTTATGTTACCCTCCGTTTTACCATTATACTCTCACGTATATATTTCAAATAATTTATAATTATCAAACTGTTTGTTTGTTATTTTATAGTAAACATTGTATCTGTAACAGTGGCGTGCTCAAAATTTTAAAATAGGGAGGATATTTTCCCAAAAATTAATAAATCGCTATAAAAAAAAAAAAGTTAATTTGTCTAAATTTTACTATGAATTTAATACAATCCAATAATTATTCATTTGCCGTATCATTTTCTGCGTTCATTATACTTAGGAATGTAGTAAAATTAATCTATAATATATATATTCTTATAGAAAATATATAAATTTTGTTATATAAAATATCATTATATTACATTATAAAAAAACTTAAACAATGTAATATTATTTTATTTATGTTGAAATCCATAGAAAATAAAAATGTACACTTCACTTATCGGGTGTCAGTAAGGGTGGAAACACTTCACTTATTGGACAGAACACTCTTAATGAATGTATTTCATTTAAAAGCCATAATAAATTGCTTTCGATAAAACGATTCTGAGTATAGAGCTTCGGTGGTAATAATATATAGGTACATAAATCTCGATTTGACGAAATCATATTTGCCGTTTTTACGTCATTTGTCGGTATTTTTTCTTACCACTTTTATCGAAAATAGCCAAAAATGGCTTCTTTAAAGTACAAACTAGATGAAATTTGCTACCGGATAATGGGGTCACGTGTACAGATTGGTTCCGGTCGCAATGTTGTACTCACAAAAAAATAAATAAATATCATTGTAAAACTACTATACTAGCTTCCTCGTTCCATTCAGAATTTAAAATATCCAACGTAATGACACCCTAATCCTCCCCCTCCCGTGATCACGCCCATGACCTGTATGTACAATGTACATCCTTTCGTTACGTGTGTCTATGCAGAATATTGTTTATATAATCCCTTTGTGATATAAAATCGTTTTCACAGAGTTTATTTAAAACTGCGTATATAAAATAATCGTGGGTATTTGATTCAAAAGCTGATAAATTATTAATAAAATACCGTGTAAACCTTGGCCAGCCTTAGTGTTTGTGTACAAAATCTACATCCTATTCAATATATGTATCTCTACGTGGCGACCTAATGTCACCGGTCGTATAATAAAAATACTCCATATATTATAATTATGTTTGTCTTGAAGAACCCTTGTTCTTTTCATGACAACGTCACATTACACATTCAGAAATTTTAGTAAAACATTTTGTTTTGTTTATCTTCACGTTATAGACATTATTACAATGCTATAAACTTGTCGTATTCATATTTATATGTCTGCAGTAAATAATTTGTAAGGCTTTTATGGCCGCACATAGTGAAACTTATAAGTTCGAATTAATTGACGTATATATGTTAACTCAGATTGTGATTATCAGGAAGCTCAATCTGCCTTATCCCTCAAAAAAAATCTTCAAAAACATAGAGATTTTTAGTATCTGATATACTGAGTATAAAAAGTTTTTGTTGCATAAATAAAAATAAAACATTGGACCTCCTGAAATAATTTACATTTATTTCCTTAATACGTTTACTATCATTAGTGACTTACCTCGATTATTTCTATATACGAGGTGTTTTTTTTTTTTTTTTTTTAATCACAATTTTAAACGAGAGTATTTCATCTTTTTTTTATTTCTAGTCTAAAATGTGTATCATGTATCGTTGATATTTGTCAATCATATTTATGGTAATAATAACTAAAATTGAACGAATATCATACAGAATTATATCTTATACAAGCTCTCAATACAACAACTCTCATAAATGTTTAATAAAATAGATATTATTGCTAATGGGCTGTTATCACTCATTGCAACACTACTGAAAAATTATTCAACTTATTTAAAGCTTACATGATTTTTTCTCAATCAAATATGAGTCATAGACCATATTATATAAACTAAATTTACTGCATATATGTAAAAAATATTTGTAATTTACTTATGATAAATGCTGAAAAAAAAAATAATATATGTTATTATATTATTAATATTATTTATTTTGTTTATCATGTATTCATAATTTTTACCTAGTCTTTTTATTTATAACAATTTAATATTTATTTTGTAATATCTTATTCCTATTATTGTATTATATTGTGACATTCAATTATTACATTTTAATAGTAGGTACAGATCTAATATATCTATCTATATATATATATATAAATATTATAGATATGGTCTTGAGTCGTCAGTCGTCACTAATGACACTGTTTATAGCTAGTGTAATGAAATTAAATTTAAGATAAAAAAAAATTAAAAAATAATCGTCAAAGTTAATTATTGTTGTTGTTTTCTACTTCCCGTCAATTGTCATATTATGCTATTCTGTGTACTAAACATGAAGTAGGTATATAGATTAATCAATTGATCAACTTATTGGTGATGGTTAAGAATATAGACATATTATATAGGTTAGGTATATACAAAGTTTATAGGTTATATACTAGGTATATATACGTCAGTCCGTGGTTAAAAGAAATATTGAAGTGACAGCATGCACGATTGTGAACAAATCGTTGTTTGCGACCATTATTTTATAATTATTATGAATTCATTATAACTACGTTTTTTGTGATCGCGACGAAGCTTACTCTATCATAGGATTTATTTTATAAATCTAACAAATTTTCCAGAATCCAAAAACAGAGGCCAAATAGTTGAACGACAAATAGTCATAAATATTATAAAGGTTTGTCAAAAGCCTATTTAAATTTTATCTAGGTAATAAACTGTTTTAAAAAGCTAAGAATGACTTAAACCCGGTAACTGATTATGGGATGTATTAAGTAGTTTTTAACCGAGAAGCAATAACCATTTTTTTTTTTTTTTAATATTTAAAGAATCGTTTCTGGATATATATATGTACTTGAAAAACCACTTATTACCGATTTCCGATTCTAAAAATTGTTCTGCTCCTCCCGGAGTCAGTTATAGCTATTTGTGTGATTTTAAGTCCTTGTTAAAACATTTCATAATTTTAAAATAAAACAAATATAAATCAACTTCTTAAACTCCACAGCAAAAAATACATATTAAACTATTGTATTAAAAGAAAAATCACTCCCAACGATATAGAATACAAATATCTATTCAATATTAACAACAAAAATATGACAAATATAGTGAAAAAAACCAATAATACCACACTTTCAAAACACTTTACTCCAATTTTGCGACAAAACTTAAAATTCATACATTTGAAATTAATAAAACCACATTCCAAAAATATCCACCTTGGCTTTGGGAAATTAAACTCAATATTAAGAATATACATATATATTAAGAAAATACAACATACATGAGACGAAATCTTTTTTCAATTTAATGAAATTATCTAAAAACAAATCTCCAACTTCAATCATATTTATACTGACGCATTAAAATCCTTTCATGAAATAGGCTTTGCAATTGTTCAAAAAGAAGCTACTATTCAGCATATACTTTCTCCTGAAAACAGTTATTTCTCAGCAGAAAACTACGCCATATACAAAGCAATTATATTAATTAACACGATAGTTTCAAATAATATATTAATCCTCTAGCGACTGGCTCAGCACCTTTTAGCCATTCCAAAGCTCCTTCCCGATAAATTTAATAACTCAAAATATTCAAGCTAGATTAAACTCATAAAAAAATATTGAATTCATGTAGGTAATATCACATGTTGTTATAACTAGTAATAAAACGGCTGATAAGTCAGCAGATCTGGCAACCAGAACAATTCATCGTTCTACAATCATTGACATACCAATTATAACATTAAAGCCTCCGTAAATCAAAAAATAAAAATGACATACAAAATATATTGGGATTCTATCCCACAATCTAACAGATTAAAATTAATTTAAAAAAAAAAAAACTGAAAAGAATGACACATCCACTAACCCTTCAATAGATAACAAAAGGTCACTTTAACAAGAGTAAGAATCCAACTTTCATTCTTAACCCATGCATTCTTAATTAGTAAAAATTAATTACTCACATGCACTAAATGTCTATAATGTCCAACATTTTATAAATGTACGAATTACCTTATAAATATCAAACAACATAGAAAAAGTTCTCAATGAAAACAATAGAACAATCATTTCGGGTTTTCTAACCAAAATCAATATTTTTATAATGTAAATAATTCGTAAACAACCTGTATTTTTAACTTATGTAGATTATATCATATTCTATCTAAATGTGTATTATATGAAGTACACAAGTGTATTAAACTTAAAAGTTGACACCAAATTATTAAAAAAAAAAAAAATCAATAGAAACTTAAACTAATATCCAACTACATATTAGATGACAACTAATAAACCATACCATAATATAATAATTTTATTACAAATATTTGGTATTCCTATACAGAATTTAAAAAACGTCAAGTAATTAAAATGTTCAAAAAGGTCAAAAATTAAATACTCATATAACGGATAAGAGTAAATAACCATTAAAATCATCGTATATATATTATAAGGCTCTGAGGGGAAAATATAAATAGGACTGTACGGGCCGGGAGCGTAAGGCGATAATACGCGCGCCCGAACACCCAATATTACTTCGCGCGCACCTTATGCGTACTTGTAAACTGTAGAAAAAGGGTAAATGAAATATGAAATAATAAAGTGAGTTTTGGTAACTAATGTTGCTTCATAATAATTAAATTAAAGACAAAAAAGAATGATAAATCACGGCAACACAGAAAAATAACCATAAATCAATAGACACTAAGCGCAAACAAAAATACAATAAAATAACTATAGATGTATATAAAGATAGCCCTACTGGCTCCACAAAGTAATAACGTTGTGCTTAGGCCGGTAATTTTTTCAAAATTAATTTAAATAAATTGGTAGATACTCACAGAAATTACATGTGCTTGCAGACTGGCCAGCCGCTGTACCTATACCTAAATAAATAATTACTAAAATACACAATTTTTGTTAGGTACAAAGAAATAACACACACTGACAATAAAACAATAATTTAAAGTTTTAATAATAGTGGCGATTAGCGCACACGTAAAAAAAACAATAAATAAAAAGGACAGTACTAACGGCGATTAGCGCACGTAAACAACTTTTGTACCGCGTTAACACCACACGAGTAAAACGGACGGATATAGAGTGGATTAATATGCAATATAAAAGTTATTTAGCCGTGTTCACAACGGATATTATTATAAATAATATTTGGCGATTAGAAATGAATATTTGCTATTAGAGCAATTACACAATGAAACAATATAATATTATAAAAAAATAGTATTTAGATAATACGTTTAGCGATTAGCGCCAACGTTCTGAATTTTGCTAATAACGCATACTAATAATAATAATAATAATAATAATAATACTATAATACTGTGCTCACAAAATATTCATCCTTTTAATATTAACGTATTATAAACAATTATAATAATTTAAAACAATATGATAAAAATCACAATGACAAAGAAGAACGAAAATTGGTACCAAAAATTTTTACCAAAATTGGTAAAACCACAATAAGTATTTAATAAAAAAAAAACTTTCCAAAACTTAAAAAAAAAATCATTATACAATAATTAATGCGGCTATAATATAACAGTACAAGCACGAAGGTTAGAATACACACGACGATGATATTTACAAAAGCACATAAATCACAAACGAACTTTTGAACGGACGTTGGCTTCTTGATAACATATTTAATTATCGGTCCACGAATAATACAATTAATGATGTGTTTACATATGAAGAAAAATATATTACATGATAATAATAATAATAATAATAATAATAATAATAATATATATAGGTACCTAGTTACATTTTTCTTATTTATTATTTGTATCTGTAAAGAAGTATCTTATGTTATTTGTTTTAAGTCCATGTCTCAGGGATTTAGTATGAATCAGTGATTTTAAGTACCTACGGACAATAGAGGAAGTATCGATTTTGTCATTTAAAATTATAATATTATTTCTTACTTATATTACTGAATAAAACAAGTTTCATTTTTGATTAAAACTTGATAATCATAATAATTTTAATTGTTTGAATATTATTTATATATAATAACAATTATTGTGATAAAATTGTAGATCTACAAGCCAACAAGTTAGGTAAAAGAACAAAAGACAAATATTCGGTTGTACGAAAAATTCAGTTAAAATATTTACACAAATGAACACGTTTGCCTACATTTACTACTCGCCGGATTGAAGTAATCAATCATTCGCAGCAAAACTCATTATACAATATTATTATAGTTTGTGCGTGACGGGTTGATAGAAGGAAAAATGAAAAAGGCACTTGAATAAACGTTACTTTAAGTGAATGTATGGTGTTATACAACATATTAAATATAATTTCCACACTTCTAATCGAATTAACTATTCCACATTAAGTTCATTTAGACACATTACACACCAATATAAATAGTGATTTATTAATGGGTTTTTATGGAAACGTGAGTGATTAAATCTATTTACCGTTTTTTAAAACGATAAATAATAAAAAAATATAAAATTTTATATTAATAACCGTAATAATTTTGTTGTATAATCGCCTATGGCCGAGTAAGTTCCTACACAAAACGTAAAAACCTAAATAATATGAATTATATATATTGTAAATTGTAGTTCATATACAAGTTGGTAAAATTGAAATCTACCTATATTAGCTCAAAGTAAAATGGTTCTAAATTTAATTTTTATTTATTCTTAGCATTTTTAAGATGCATATTTTGGACTAATAAAATTGATATTTTTATATCTATTAATGAAGAAAATACAAAAACACCTAATTCTTTATCGTATAAAAATATAGCAATTATTGAATATTAAATACAATTTTCTAATACCACGGAACAACAGTTCAATCTCAAGCCATCATTTAGACTTGGAATTAAGAATTTGTGTTTAATGTGGTTAAAATCTGAATGTTTGTATTTTAACCCGCTAAATACTATTATAAAAATGTAAATTCAATCTATATATATAATTATAAATATCTTATACCTACTATAAGTACTCGTAGCCAGTAGGTATACATTATGTTGTGAAAAAAATATGCAAATGTAAAAAATTACATATTACCATCACCTAAATAACGCTTTTGACCTCATATAATTAGTGGTTGAATTGGAAAAAAAATAAGGACGGACTCTGAGCTTAGTTAAAAAAATCAGCGTTCCGGGGCATCTTAAAGAAAAAGTAAGCCGTGGAGGACTTCGTCCCACACACCTCCTATCCAAAGATTCTTAACTAGGGGACATTGTTAAAAACATTTTAGATTATCATGAATCAACATGAATAGAATAGAAAAATCCAAATTTTTTTTACATTATTGTTGGGTTTCATATTTCAAGATAGCAGAGTTTAAGCATTCCTCTTTCAAAATAATTTAACACTTATACTTTTAAATTAATAATCCAGGAAGTTGTAGATGTAAACCGAAATGAAGTTTATCGGTGTCGCATTGATTTCGATATCCTTTTAGGCTTTAGCCATTCATGGATAATGACGATTATTTATTACCTATATGATACCAATATGATTTAATAAGATCAACTATTCAACATTTTATATCATGTTTTTTATCTAAAACTTATTATGTGATATAGCCAAAAAACATTCATTTTTGTAATTTCAAGATTTTTCCAAAGAAAAATTATAATTTTTAAAAATTTTAAATAAAAAGTAAAACAAACACTGCGTTCCTTACATTGCTTGATAAATAAATTAAGTGGTACGCTGTTAAACATGGAAAAAATGAAGAGTAGCTCCGTCTCCCTGCATCCCTCCCCATATCCACCACTGCATATAATAGTAACATTTAATAATGTGTATAGAAATATACATATATCTATATTTTATATTCGACTAAAAATTAAGTGTTAAATTTTTTTAATATAAAATCAGGGTCGTTTTAGGACTAATACTATTCCCCACGGACATTAACCATATCTTGAGCAATCACGTGGGAATTTAATTGACACTCGTTAAGAATAAGATTTCAATATTTCATTAGCAAATTTATCTACATTTTGTAAAGGGTTTCTTTAAAATAAGTAATAAATGCATTTAATCGATTTTCATAAATGAACATTTTTTAAATCATTTTTAATCCTAAAAAATTAACAACAAAATTATTGATTAAAATGATAAGGTAAATTTTACGCCAACCTGACTTGAAACGTCATAATATTCTATATTTATATAGGTACAGTACCTTAGTATATGTTATAATAGTGATTAGAATATTCAGAATATATAATACAAATATTATATAAATTTAATATATTACATACAATTTTAGTAATATTAAATAATAGTTATATGAGTATTATTATAAATTATTGTATTTGTTATTTGCATACTGTATATAATATGATAAATAATTATATAAAATATTTAAAAACCTATTTCCGATTTCTTGGATTTTTAGAATATAAATAATATTTTACTTGTTACATTTATATATACACTGTGTAGATGCTATATTTTATATTTGATTGTGGCTTATTAAAGTGCTATCCATATTCACTCATTATATGATAAGCAAATATGTTTTATATTTGAAAAAACCAGTTCCTATGAATTTTTTTAACATACTTAAATGTGGTGTTACCCTGTTATTATATAAACTATAGACAATGGTATATTTTAATAAGGAATAAAGAACACAATCGAAATCTATTACTGTTAATATTTCAGCAGTAAACAAAAACAAATGAATAAGGAATTATTTACTTGGTATTATAATTATATTATATTAAAGCTGAATGTAATCTTTATAACTAAAGTATTCATAACAGTCCGAATGCTTCAAAGTTTTGATAATATTTATAGTTCGAAACGGGACAGAACCGCAGTACCTACGCACACAACTCATAGAGAAAATAATCCTTTTCAGGATCAATGAACACTACTAAATACTATTGCTCATGAAAAGATTAAAGAATGTAACCCCCAACATACGACAACATCCACGTGTTATCAAAAGCGGAGAGACACAGTGAGCTACCGGAACAGGCACCGAAGCTGTGGGGCAGTATACGAAGACATGTCGGCCGGGTGGGTCGTAATCTCGCGTGTGTACGTGACACACGGCGGGTAGTATACAGAAGATTACGGCACCATATGCTCGAGTAAAAGCCGATGAAGAGAATGAAAACACACTCAATACGCACTCAAAATGACCTTCTACATCTGTGATCCAATCTGACCCCTCCTGGGTAAAGTAAGGAGTGGATTATATGATCTATGAATGATGACTATGAATCAAGGAAACATTCCCTTTCCAATGAAACCACCTCCTCCCCCAATATAATCGGAATACCACACACCCAGAAACGAAGAAATTTCTACCATATGGTACAATAGAAGGCCTATATACTGGATCACTCTGAGCACCGAACTATCATTACGTTCGTAATTCAGTTCAACGTCCAGTACGTGCACCTCGTCTCTATTCTCTACGTTAACCAAATACATCTAATGCTCGCTGCTGTACAGTTATCCGGCCTTTATTCGGCTGACCTCTTTTATTGGGTACGCGTGGCCGTAGTGTGACACACCAAGACAGACGCACGTAGTCATCCAACTCACCCCCTCCCTAAATCAAAGCGCCACAGGCCAAACATCCTCTTAGTTACCGAACCGGCGGGAATCCGGTCCCTCCCTCCTCTGCACAACAACTAATCAAGGACAAATTCATCTCAGGGTTTTAACAAACCATGGCCAAGGGAAAAGGCTACAAGTGACTCCGCCAAGGCGACAACCCTCTACCAAAACTAAAAAAGATCGTTCCCACAACCACTGACTCTTCAAACACAGGCTCTGATCTGGACCTGGAAACCAACTCACTTCAAACCTCAAGAAAAAATACACCCTACATCCAAGTAGAAAAATCTCAATCCGAAAATGAACCATCTCAAACCACTACACCCCACAAACAACCAAAAATTCCGCCCTTTATCATTCATTTAGACGATTGGCCAACAGCGGCCAAGCTCATTGTGCCTAAAATTCCGGAAATCCTCTTCAACGGGATACTAGTAAATGGCTCAATCCATCTACGCACATCCAACATTCGTATCTTTCATAAAACACAGAACTTACTCGAAAACAACACAATACCTTCGATATATTCTCCATCCCTGAAAATCGCGTACTAAAAGTACTTCTCAGAAGCATTTCGATATCTTACTCCGAAGAAATTGTAAAATCCGAACTTGAATTACGTGGCTTTTAAAATAAAAGTATTCGTCAATCCTTAAGGATGATCGCTGTCTACTAATGTTCATGACCGTATTGCTAAACAACCCAGATAGTAAACTAATTTTCAATTTAACTTCTCTCTTTTATATATCGATAAAAGTAGAGTCTTAACGCACCCTTGATCCTTTCCAGTGTTTCGCATGCCAAGGTTTTGGCCATTCGTCATTTCACTGCGGACACTCACCCTGATGTGTTAAATGTGTTAAATATGGCCTAAATCATGAAACTTAACTATGTTAAAAAACTCCAGACCAAGAACGAAAATGCTGCAACTGTGGTAGATCATACACGGCAAACCACCTTCAGTGTCCATTATACAAACAGCACTGGCTCAGAAAAATTCCAACTCTAATCGCATCCAAACCACACCAACAAAAACTATGCCCAGCAATACTAAAACTCAAATACAAAAACCCATTCAGTTCCTCCAACAGACGAGACGAAACCCCAAAAAACATACGCCGAAGCTACCTCAAAATCCAAACCGAAAAACGAACTAATAGTAACAATTACTAAAATATACTTTGTGAACCTGCTTACGAAACTATCAAGAAAATTTCTGGCCAAATCAAAAATCAACTTTCTATACAACCACTATGGATAACTCCTTAAGGATCATTTACTGGAATTACCAATCAACTATCAATAAAATAAACGAATTACAACATCTCATTTTTTAACAAAAATTCCAAATAGTATTGTTAAATGAAACCCACTTTAAAAGGTCAAAACTCTAAAAATAGTCAATTTTCAAACTTACCCCCTCCCCCTGGGAACCTGCCTAGAGGAGTCATGGCAATATTAGTCAAAAAAAACATCGTGCATAAAATTATTAACATTCAAACCTCATCAATCGAAAACACGACAATAATTATCAAATTCAACAACAAACAATCTCAAATTTATTTTCTGCTTGACATAAACGACCAATGCGTCATAGCAGGTAACCTAAATGCAAAACATTCTGTATGGAAAAATCATTCACAAAATCTAGTAGGGCCACTTTCTAGCCGCACATGAATCAAAATGATTACTTAATAGCTGCACCAATCTCCCTGATGCACAATCATTGTTCAGATATCCTTGACATTTCTATTATGAAAAATATTACAATTCCCTATCAAATAAAAACCTTAAATAAACTTTCTTCAAACCACAACCCAGTTCTTTTTGAACTTCAAAGTAGTCCTATATTGAGCTCTTGGCCCCAAATAAAGAAAATAACGAACTGGAAAAAATATTCAACTGATATCCATTAAGCGATCTCAATGCCAAATCCTATAATTTATTCAATCGAAGATTTAGAGTAAACCATTAAATCCTTCACTCAACTCCTACAAACCTGTTTAATCTCAAATACAAAAAACATTCATACTCAAATCAATCAAAATCACTTGCCAATATATATAACATAACAAATATTAGAAAAAAGAAAACTAAGAAGACAATGGCAACATACCAGAAATCCAATTATCAAAAACAGATTCAGCCAATAAACCGCTAAAGTTAAATTTTTGCTAGAAAAATACAGAGAAACAGAATGGTCATCCTTCTTATCCTCCTTCAAACCAAATGACCCAAAAATTTTTGAACTGAATAAATCCTTAATTCACAAAAAACATCCAATAACCCCACTGTAAATAAGTTAAGGTCTCATCTTCGAAACACAGGCAAAAGCAGAACTTTATGCGGATATACTCCAAAAATATTTTCTTGCCCGCTTGGATGTCCAATCACTCATACCCCCAATCTTACAAGGCCAGCTCAAAAACATCATAAGATTCTTGCCCCATTAAAAAGCACCTGGCCCAGATGGAATCCCAAACTTAGAATTAAAAAGCCTTTCAGACAAGATATTACATTATATAACAAAACTTATTAATTTTTGCCTTGGCTTCAACTATTTTCCCAAGATTTTAAAAAAGTAGCCATTATAATGATTCCAAAACTAAGTAAAACCACTAACTACTTTCTAGCTATCGTCCAATCTCCTTATTAAATACAACAGCGAAAATGCTCGAAACCGCCGTACTTACCAGACTAAAAGCATCCATAATCCAACATTCTACCACGAACCTGCTTATCTAACCTGACCCAGGAATTTGACAAGATATGGCATGTTAAACTAATTCATAAGCTCATTCAGTTCAAACTACAAACCTCATAAGTTAAAATCATACGCTCATTCCTGACAGAAAAAACATATTACGTAAGAGAAAGCGGTTCAGAATCACCAGAAAGAAATATCATCCAGGAGTCACACATGGATCCTGCTTATTCCTACTATTATTTATTATATATATATCGATGACATATAAACCGTTCTTGGTGTGAACATTAATCTTTGTAATCCGAAGTCTCCAAACTTACAGAAACTATCTCCACTTTCATTTCAAATTGCTCATCCGTCTTTACACCAGCAATCCCAAACAAGATCTTCTCCAAAACATTCTCCAAGTGATTTCCCGGAAGAGGCACCTCCGAACCAAAGATTCAAGCATAAAGACTTGACTTTATGCCTAATCTTCAATTGTTCAGAACCTTCTCATCTCCCACCGAGAGAATGACTGGTTCAAGATGTTGTATTCGCTCAATACTTGCCCAAACGATCACTCCTCCTTTTATCAAATTAACAGAGGCCTCCTTTGGAAACCTACTCCCTTCAACCTCCTAAAGACCAACAATGAATCCGAACTATTCTCTGATACCATGAAAAATCAATTCAAATCCCCAGATTTCTCCCTCCCCCTTAAATAACTTAATTCATGAAGCCCTTTTTCTATCACAACTTATCCACTAAACACCAAAAAATAGTTTTCCACTGTGAAGTCCAAGACACTATTTACAAACCCCCAAACAAAAGCACCCCAATATAGCACTCCAAATATATTTGGACAATAAACTACAAAAAGTAAATTTCAGATAAATAATATTGTAACCTATTTGCATGGGAAAAATACACATTTTGTCATTTTATTGAACAACTAATTTTTTAATTGAAATTATAATTTATTTATGATAATCAATTAACTCTTAGTATATTAACCACTTTCTAAATACACTCAGATGTGCGTCTTTCATATAATAAATTATTTAAGTTTTATTATTAATGGGCTTCTAATAGTCCTTCGCGTTGTCGCTTAAGGGCTAAATACATAATATATATACTAACATTATTATATAGGTAATATTTAACTATATTACACACAAAGATTCTTTTTCACGCAAATACAAACATCATTAAAAAAATACATATATATATATATATATATATATATATAGGTACATATATAATTTATGTTATTTATTAATAATTTTCTATCTTGCATTATCTCAAAAATAAACCCCTAAAATTGCAATTATGACAATTTTCCCGTCGCTATAATTTAATTGAAAACGGACAAAAATTACATCAATCCGATCGAGTCGTAAAATATTTAATGTCGTTTTATTAGGATCAATGTTAAAATCACTAATTAATATCCTCATATACGTTTCAGAGTTATGGCATTTGTACAAAAAGCTGTCGCACGCTTGTACGAACCCGATAAACTGGAAACCCTATTGAGAGACTTGGGCAAGAAGCATTATCACTATGGCGCCAAACAGAAATATGTAGACGTACGTATATAATTTATTTAAGTATATGGTTTTATTATATGTTTATTTTAGATGTTTCGACAAAATACAAATTAAATTAATACTATATACTTCAACCATTCAATAATATATTATACCTTACACTCTTTATGGATTTAGTTTTTATAACTTTAAACACAAGGTTGTATGGAAGTGTGTATTTGAGTGAAACACTGTACCGCACTAAACAGCAATATCTAAGATGACACTCTGCAGCCTGATTTTAAGGGGTTTAATAGGCAGTTTTCAAATAATACGAATATATCATAAGTACATGTATATGCGTGTGTAAACGATCCATGGCGTTTCATGAATTTGGTCTAAATTTTTTTAAAAAACATCGATGTTTGGTCCGTCACAATGATTTACCGTATAGTCCGAATCATATTTGGAAAACAAATTCAAATTTATTATTAATACATTAACTTTTAATCGACTTATTTAGTAATATTAAATTTTATAAAACAGTTTTAAGGAATAAATCAGAAAAAAATATTAAAATAGTAAAAATGTGGATTAAAATTTAAAAGTAGAGTTTATTACAATTTTAAATTGGTTTTCAAAATCTTTATAGGACTATTCAATCAATATTACTCGTAAAATAGACAAAATATAGGTCTGTTTATTGTGTAAAACATAAAGGTGGGCATTAACTAGTTAAAAAGTTAATTTTTGTTTAACTTTTAACTCAATTAGATAAAAAATATGTTAATTAACTAGTTAACTTAACTAGTTTAAATTAGGTATCATTAGCTGAACTTAACTTTTAATTATTAATTTTTGTAATCATTCAGTTCAGTCAAAGACAAAATTATCACTATTTTGTATTATTTATTTTAATATTCATACAAATGTATAATAGTATTTGTGTAAACTACAATATTTACGTATTTTAATAATAATTCAGTTATTTACCAAAGAAACAAAATAGTTTATTATTAAAATAATTCCTTCCATACATTTAAGATAAGCCACATCGTTTAATATTGTTGATTAATTCCGATTTCAGGATAACCTATCGTAATTGTTATTCTATTGTTCATTTATTTTTCAATTATTTTGAATTTTATATCATCCATATTATATAATTGAGGTTGTGGTTATATTATTATTTATATATACACAACTTTTTTTATTGGAAACAATTATAAGGACTACTTTAGTTAAAAATTAAGAAAACTTGGTAATCATGAAAGTTCTTTTTAATTATTAAAATTCAAAAGTAAACAATGAAAAAGTTTATTGTTGTATAATTTTTTAAATAATAATTTGAGTCCTAAATGTTAAATGAAAAACAAAAATTAATGAACATCTAACTTTTAACTCTAAACTGAAGGCATTTAGGCTAATATGACTTAACTTAACTAAATACATTTTTTCCTTAAACTTGCCCACTTTTGATAAAATTTACCCGCAAAGAGCCGCCTTAATATAATTTAAAAAATATTATTATTACATTCAGCTGGTAGGTTTTCGCGATGAAATTAATTAACAACAATGGTTATTAAGAATTAAATATTGACACCTATCTTAAGGGTACATCAATGCCAATGATTTACATTAGTAAAAACATGTCCACAAAAAACAAACGAAACTATCTTTTAAATTAATTTTAGAGTTTTATAAACACCATTTATAAAATATGTAACAACAATATTTCAAATAAAAATGTCATCAACTCAATTTTGGCCCACCCCAAAATTAAATGCCACAGCCGTCACTGCGAAAATTACCGCAGAATAAGAGTCTCTTATATTCTTTTATTCTGAGGCATTATGTCCGAACAGTACATGATTATAAGTTCGAATTCTCAAACGCAGTACCGACTTTTAGCGAAATATATATACATTTTTTTTTTACCTCGATAATCAGTAGGTATTTGGACGAAAACATATTTTAAAATAACTGTTTTGAAATCATAGTGGTTTTGACAAAATTTCAAGGGGGGAGGAGAATTTTATTAGCAGGACACAAAAAAAAAAAGTATTAATCACGGCCCAAGGGCAGGGAGAGAGCTCCACCATCAACCCTCCCCCCCCTTAAAACCGCCACTCTTTTCAAATTATTTTTCCACCAGTCGTTTACCATTTTTGTTCTTTTTCTTTCCCGGGCTTTCGAGAACACCGCTTGTCCGTATTCAACATTTGATTGTATCTATTGTTATCCCTAAACTTAAAACATTTTTTCTATTAAATAAAGAAATTATTTTATATAGGAAATGGGTTCTCTTTATTAAAATTGGGATTAAAAATACTCACGAAGTTATCGAGTACCTATATAATATTATACTAAAATAAAGATATTTTTTTACATTTCACCAAATTTATTAATTTATATAAATTATTATTATTATTATTATTATTATATTATATAGATATAAATAATTTATATGGAAATTTTCAAGTTATGAATAATAGCTTAGTCACCTTTTTAATAAACTATTGTTATAAATATACATTACACGTTATAATCAGAGTATATATTTTTATAAAATTGATTAGTGGATTCGTTTTTTCTTACATAGGTACTGAACAGTTTTAGCGTAAAACTATAAAAGTAAATCATTACCAAATTAAAGATCAAGACTTTACCTACATTTTTCACATGAGTTATTTTTTATGAAATATTTTCAGCTAAAATTATAAATCAGTGGTAAATTGTAAAATTAAATGCCCTCGAACTCTGTTCGGTTCGTTTCGGTAATATCATCGATAATGACGCAAGACAATAACGATAGCGGTATGGAGACGACCGCGACGGCGGCTAAATATTAGATAGTTATAACTGAAAGTCACACGTGTATATCTATGACATTCCAAAGGCTGGTGTAAAATACTAGGTATTATTAATTTGTATATCTAATATAAAAAATATGAAAAATATGAATAAAAAATAATATAATATATTTTAAAAAAATATGAATAAAAAGCCGGTCAGTAGGTTGTGGAAGCACTTCGTTCGTCGGGTGTCAGTATTGGTGGATGCACTTCGCTACTGGGCAGGGTATTTTTGGTGGATGTATTGAATTTGAAAGCAATGATAAATCATTGCATTCAATAAAACGATTCTGAGCGTAGCTTCGGTGTAGTATACATAACTCATATCATTTTTTTTTCTAGGGATCGATCGAG
>JAIPRL010000636.1:80404-123592 GCA_025469235.1 Pemphigus obesinymphae
TAAATTATTTACTAACTAATTGTTACATTTGTTAACACGTGTCACTTAATAATGATAATAACAGTAACGATAAGCGTTATCAGTACTTATATTTCCCCACGCCACTAACAATAACTAGTTGTTATCTATCTCAGTGCTCCACGCCCCCACGCTATGCCACTATCGACGAATTATGCCATTATCGATTTATTTTGCGATATACATCGGTGAATTGTCATGTCACCGTACTACCTGTTATATTGTTAAAACGTGCAATGCGCAAACGACCTACCAATTTTTGACCTGGACGGTTAATGATTCGCAAACGACAAACGCCGTTATAAGATATACCTATATTATTTTTATAATTTAATTTACTTATATGTTAAAATTTTTTTTTTTATTAGTTTAAATAAGTATTTAAAATGGTATTCAATTTATTCTTCTTAACATCTTTATAAATATATAGTTTTTCAAAACATAATGCATATATTATTGAAGAAAATTTTTACAAAAAAAAAAAAAATTCCTCTAGAACGTTTTTCATTATTAATGCCATATAAAACATTTATATATTTTCATATTTTTGTCAGAAATCGGGTTTAATCACATATATTAAAAATTAATTCCAACCATATTGGTTCACATCGGTGTATTTTAAAAAAAATTTTAAAACAGTTTATCTAATAGAAGATTTTGTATTATATATTAAATTTCATTAAACATAATAGAAATAAAGCACATCGAAGATTCTTTTATATCAAAGCTAATTTTTCTAAATCCAGGTTTATCAAAACCCAATTTTCCAATTTTATACATAGGATAGTTCTCATCCTGAATGACAATATCCAGTTAGCATAATTTAATTACAATAATACAAAATTACAATAACATTGATCACGAATAGACGTGTATATAATTATGAACCAATAGTTTAATAATTCACAGCTATTCAAGTTAAAGTTAATAAATTATTATCATTATATCCCATATATATATATATATATATATATATATATACAAATTCAATTTTCTGGGCATCAGTCAAAATTTTAAATCGAATTGGAATAAAGTAATAACTTCGAGAACATATCATTTATTTTAAAAAGATACCATAGAGAGAAGGAAAACGATTAAAACAAGAATGTTGTGCATTTTTCCAACAATATATGTGTAAAACATATTATATATTATGCTGTAGGAGATTTTAAACAAAATTGAAGTCGATCGCAAAGTCTTTTAAAATACAATTAAGTGATACAAAAATTTGCTTACGTTTTTATTTTATTTATAAACCATAAGATTACAAAATATAAAATAAAATAAATGAACATACCTATGTATATACAATATACGTTCAAGGTAAAATTAAAGTAAAAATTAGAACGGATATAATTATATCTGATAAAATCACCTTAAATGGATAATCTTCATTGTCAGGGACTTTCCACCACTGTATAAACCAATTAAAAAGTAAGACAACTTTAAAATGGTTGAATGATATGAAATAAAAGATATATTCATTAATCATTATATTATAAAACATTAAATAAAGTCATTAATAATATTGTTAGGTATAATAATAAATACGACTTGGTTGATTAAATTTTTCTATCTTCTAGATCTGCAGTTCCTTTATTTTATACATTGTACCATCTATAACGTAGACTTTAAAGTTATTATTCTCTTAGTAGTAAGAACATTCCAATAGAAAATATTAACTTTGAGATCAAAATCTTAAATTTCTTACGTGATATTTGTTTATTTTGTACATTTAAGGATTTCTTTTTTTTTTTTGTTGTTGTCAAAGTGTGGGGAAGAACAATACAATATCGCAAACATGATAATATTTGCAAACATTTTAATTAAAAAACAATGTAATTTGGTGTTTGGCTTAAAACTAATTTAAATATTTTTCATTGTTGATGAGTAAGAATATATTGTTTTACAATTATATGTTTATATTTTAAGTTGTAGTATGAGTATTCAAATTTTTATATTCTTATCCATTTTCCGGTAGACAATTTCATATGGTTCGTACTTTAAACATAGTAGATTTTCGTTATTCCCAACTGATTTTTAACATTTAAGGAAAAACTATCGAAAAATTATAGGAATATAGTAAAACACGTTTTCGTCAAAATCAATTTGGTTGTTTCTTCAAAATACTTTGAAAATAATGATGCAAGGGACTTGAAATGTTCCCATAAAATATATTTAAGGCCCTTGCAAATACGTTAGTAATAAAGGGTAATAAATAGACAACTTTTGAAATATGTGCAGATTGAAATTGTCATTGTATGACAAGTAAACTATCTTGAGTGTGTATAGCATGCTCATGTAGAAAACATCGTGATTAAATAATGTAAATTATTAAATTTTTTAATGAAATGATTTAGACCTAAAATATTCATTACTAAATAATTTTGGGAGTATTTTTTTCATATTATCTACTATGTTTGCATGAATTTTTGCAAACTAGTAAGTACATTTAAAAAAATTAAATCTCCTTCTTTTACAATTTTTAGGAAAAGTATAAAAATGGTTCATGATAAATTAATGATATAATACAAAATTAACGTATAAATTTTATTTTAAATGTCACTTATTAGTACTTTTACATTTTGGACCATGACTCTACAATTTAGAAAAATTTAGTGGTGTTTCTTTTTATCATAAACTGTATATAACTTGATTATCTACCTAGTATAAATTACTTTTTTGACATTGTTTTCTGATATTATTTTGTACACTCAATTTTATATTTTTTCATAATTTTAACAATTTTATCTCCCTTCACCATTGGTTAAACTATATATATTTCAATATTTAAACAGCAATCTATGATTTGTGTTATACATTTTTAAAGAATATATTTTTATGAGAAATCACATTTTGACTTTTTAAATTCAAGAAATATATTACTCAAGAAATAATAATAATTCAGATTTAAGATACGACGGAACACAGAAGTACTGTAGTCTGTAATAACACGTAATATATATTGCAAATGACCTACTACTCTACTCCACTATATTTAAATAAAATATGAATGCTTATTACTCGACAAATATTTTTGGCTTTAAAAAATCAAAATGTATAAATCTCAATAAAAATATATTCTTTAAAAATTCATAGTTAAGACATTTAGATTGCCTTTTTTAAAATAAAAAGTTGATATAGGATTAAAAAATATGAAAGAAGCATTTTAATACGTTAAAATTATGAAAAAAAATAATATAGAATTGAGTGTAAAAATACTATCTGAAAAAAAAAACACAAAAATGATTTATACCTCGCGAAATATAATAGTAGTCATTTTAAATATATTTAGATATTAAAAAATTCAAAACCAAATACTAAATAATACCTAGTATTTTTAATTTAAATTATTTTATTAGCTATCTAGGACTCATACATAGCCGCTTCCCGTGTGAGTTTATTAATTACCTTCTAAACTTAAAATCATTTAATGTTAAAGTACAACTATATCATTTTCTGATATACTGTATAGAATAAACTATTATTTATTAGTAATAAATCTTAAACGCCGGTGATAAATTGTGTTAAACTAAGATTGACCGCAGGCTATAGTTTCTAGAGCCTGTTTAAAATAAATTAGAAAACTTTATTTATATCTACGTATATCGATTCAATAGACAGGTTAGTTTATAGTATGAAATTGCCAGTTGACTTCTCCTTAACTAGATAAGATTACGTATAGGTATCGGCAGTTCTTTTTATACTTATTTTATCTTACATAGAGCGAAAGAAAAAGGCGTATTACAGTATTATAAAAACCACTTTTATCCACTATTGCTTCCATTTATCTTCCTAATAGTCCAAGCCATCGTCTTAAAAGGAAATGATATTTTTGAGATCTTCTCGACGATTATTATCATAAACCCACTTGAAAAAATAAATAATAATCAAAATGATAAAAACCTAGAATTCGTTTTGATTTTAAAATAGTTTAATGGACATCCGATAATATCGTCCATTATTCATATTATATAGTTAACAAATTGAGGTACTTTTTTATTATCTTGTATACTTGCATACCTATACAGATTGTAAATGAATTTTATATTTTCATATACGTACCTATACGTATCCATAATATCTGTTCATGAAAATATAAATTATAAAAAAATATTTTCAAAAATTAAATATATTACATATTTTTGAGCCATCCGCAACCATACATTATATATTTTAGGCAATAATATAAATGTAATTTTCCATTTTCCGAAATTTCAGGAAATGTTTGAACATCCAAGACATCATCTTATAACTATTTTGAAATATTATAATTTTGTATTTCGGGGTTGTTTTTTATTCTAACTAATTTCTTTATTATTAATTTTATGTGCAGTTGATCGGACCGCAATTCATTATGGCCATACAACCATCACTAGTCGACCGATGGTCGGAGGAAATGCACTCGGCATGGACAGATTTGTTTCTAAACATGGCGTACATCATGAAGGCTTCAATGGCAGCCGAGGAAAGGTTCAAAGTGAAAAAAACTGTCACCTAAACGATAATCTCTCATTTTTACACACCGATTTCATTATTATTATTTGAATATTTTGAGAATTTTTTTTTCGTTTTATTTATATAATATGTTATATGTTAAAATGATATAATATTATATAATACTACGTTAATCTAGCCAACACGATTAATTTAGACGAGACAATTATTATTATTCGAAAATATGCGTGTTTTTGCAAAACAAACCTTTCGTTAGCAATTTTTATTATATATTAATATTAGTAATCGCACGATATTCTATTCGTCAAAGTCAATATCTTACGTAACAAAATCATTGTTTAGTTAACATTGAACCACACCGTTTGTACAGCATTATTATATATAGTTAGAAAAAAACCTATATATCATTTAATAGTTATATAATATTATAATGATGTATTTATAGTGTAAACGGTGATGTTGATTTTATTGTATATTATATAATAAATTATAATTATTATATGTTGCTTGGACTTACAAATAAAAACCACATGTCGTAAATGGAATTTAAATATATATTTGTACTTTATTGTAGGTAGTTTACATAATATATAGAATATTTTTAGACGGTTATCTGTGGCCTATTTATTAAGACGGATAGGCAACAATATTCGAATCATTTTCAAGTGCCCTATTATGTATATATGTATGTTATGTACTTAATTACAAGTAAGGAGTAACTCGTATAATAACATGGAAATCATTTTTTGTCACGCCGATGACATATGCACAGGAACATGTGGATAAATATAATTATCGTTATTTTTCAAAGTATCTATTGTAAATATTACTAAAAATAGTGTGTATATTATATCCATTATAGTAATTTAATCTGTAGTACAATTTGAAGTATAAAAAATAGATTTGAATTCATCAACCTAATTGAAACAAGCTATCGACCACTCGTATCTTTTCAATTTTTCAATTCAATATTCTAATAGTTGGTCAACAATTATTTATTAACTTTAAATTCAATAAAACTATTTTCAAAAATAAATAAGAAAATAAAAAACTAAAAAAATTAAAAGTAAATTAAATTAAAAATAGAGTTATTAACCGATTCGATTACGGTTTTCGAAATATTTATCTGACAACTCAAACAATCGCCATACGATAAACAAAAAATCGGTATTTTTGTCGGTGTAAAACTTTTCGCAGAGAACCACCTTGAGTTTATATTATGAAAAGAAAGATAAATTAACAACATTTTATGAATGTTATGCGTGTCTTCAAGTAAAGATATTCTTGACTTATACCTAATATTATTGATGAACGTTTTATCCAACAATGAATTTATAATTATAAATTAAAAATTGAATTTTAATCACAACTGTTTTAGTTTTAATATTTCGTCCATTTTTCAGTTCATTAATTATTATTTAAATGTTACATATATTTTACTCTTGTACATTATTGTTTGTTGAAGTATTTAAATAATAAATCTCAAAAGTACCTTAAGCTATATACCACAATTTTAAAAAAATTCAAGAATATACATTCAAAATGGCATTTTTGATTTCTTATTGTTAATATATAATATATTTTTAGCAACGTTTGGATAATCTATTTTAAATATGTATAAGCCACAATGAAACTGCATATAATATACAATGAAACAATCAAAAATAACAATTGTGTTTTCAAATAATCTTTCAGCCATAAAAATAAACCAACGAATTTAATACTTAGACTTATACAGGTGTATGTTTTTTATCACATGAAACTACATTGGCAGTATTAAAATACATTTAATACATTATGTATTCGTTCCCGTGTTATAAGTTTAATATATTCCAAAAAAGAGGTTTTAATCGTACAAAAAAACCTCTTATATTGCAATTTCTAAACAAAAATAATAATACAGTAATAAATCATTACGACGCTCAATGTTTATTTTACAAAGAAATATATATATATATAACTTTTTTTTAATACACTAAAATGTAAATATAATATTGCAAATACTATTTGAAACATGAAAAATAGTAACAAATTTGTGGCAGTTTTCCATTAGAATGAAATAATTAAAGAAGTTAATTAAAGTAGAAGTTAGAAAAACTAGAAAATATTTAATTAATAACAATATGCAAGTGTTATGCGTTTTATCAATTAAAACCGAAAATGTGGCAAGTATGGGATGGAAGCATTTCATTTACTGGATTGAAAAACATAATATTGTAAAACCAATAGATTCCTCGCCCCCAACCAAAATTTTAAATAAGGACGTAAACATTATATGTGAGTTATGAAATGTTGAATTTATTGGTATTTATTTTAGTAAAATTTTTTCTTCGACTTAAGAAAAATAAAAACTATAAACAATAAAATTAATAGAATCATTGATAAAACAAAATAAATAGTACAAAAAATATAATAATTAATTAATCGATTCAAGAAAAATCATTATACATATTGTTGAATTTATATCGTCAGAATTTTTGTAATAGAATATTAATTAAATACATTAAATATTATTTTAAAAAAGTTTCAAGTTTATAACTAATAAAAATAGATTTATTCGAAAATATGATATTTCTAAAACTAAATTGTTTAAAATACAAAATTCATAATAAAATAATCGCATTTAATATATAGTATATATATTAATAAGGTGTTAATAAAGGTACATAATAATGTACTTTTCCTGTTTATAGGTAGGTATTTTATGGAACATAAAATATGCTTTAAACATATTTAATGTACCTAACTAATTGCTTAAAATATATAAAAAGTGTAGGTATATCTAGAATAATAAAAGTGGATATTTCAATTACTCAGCAGTTTTCGAAAATAATAAACACGAGTAACATTAAAAATAATCATTAGAAAGCATTTTTTGAGGGTCATTTAAGTTTTATTAAAAGTTGTATTTCTTTGACTCAAGGAAAACAAATGTTTTTACATTTTTAAAATAATAATATATTTACGTAAATTCTATCAATTGCATATATAATGTGTACATTCATGAAATGCATAACGTTCTTTGCTTAAAGTAGCATACATAATTGTTTGCAGAGGTGAGTTTTCAAATAATACATAAATATTATTTAATCATTTATATAAGTAGCGTATATTGTTGTTTTATGTTGGAAGTAATAAATATCTAATAAAATTACCTCATTACGAAACTATTTTAAAAGATAGTGGTTAATACATATTGGCATATAACACATATCAATCAATGGGTGTTCTATTAATATACTTCTATAGAGTTCAGATATCCCAAACCCCATTTGCAGATATTTCTTTACTATTTTATTTTAATAATTTTTTTTCAAGTACATATAATATTCGTATACAGTACATTATTATAATTAAATTTTAATTGTCAATAACTTAAATAAAAATATTCAACATATATTAGTATTGTATGTAGTTCCTGCATAAGTTTTAAAAATGGAATCGTTCCAAAATTTAAGTTCTTTCTAGCTACGTGCCTGAATGTTATTAATTCACCTTGATTGTGTACATTCTATATTGTGAAATAGTTAATATGTGACACAAGATTTATACAACATATACATTACATCTACAACGAAAAGTAAGTAGATACCTAAGGATTAAAACCAGTCGTTTGATAATAATAATCATTGCATTTGGGATCTGCAGGCAGTAAATATGAACCATTCATTGCCAATCATATTGTTATACTATTAAGCTAAAATTTTAAAATTAATATATATATATACATTTTACAATAATTGATTCCGGATACTGGGTTTGAAACTCTGGCCATCAATTACACTAAACAATTTTCCTATTCAATCTCGTTAATACCAAATTTTGAATTGCTCGTAACTCAATGGTAAGTCGTAAGTAGACCTGGGAGACCACCAATTATCGATAAATATTTTTTTACAGACTATCATAATGCCATCAGTACAAACATATTCAATTTCGTACGACCATTTTAACCACTATACGGACATTATATAAAAAACGATCATTATTTTCAGTATGGCCTAGTCTGTACATTTCATTTTTTTTTTTTTTTTTTTTACATAAAACATAAACAGCGGTACAGAGAAATATTTATTCATAATATAAAAGTTTAAAGTACCTACTATGTAAATGAACAATAATTTATACATATACATATATTATATTGTGATCGAAGTATAAGAATATCGACGTACACGGTTTACACACCGTTATACCTCGACATGGTCGAGCAATGGTGTCTACATGTAAAATATATCGATATGTCGATATTTTGTGTCCTATAAAATATCGTTGATACTTCGATATATCGATGCATTCTCGTTTTTGCGCATCACTACATCCAACCTTTTGATCAAATAAGCCACTATCCAACATCAGAGAAAAATTATTTTACAACATATTACAATGGATATTCTAGAAACTGGCCAGTAAATATAAATATATTATAATTAAATCAAGTTTCCATCCCTCCCCCTCTTGAAATTTAACCGAAGGACTACCATGCCCACATCTTCTTCCATAATAACCAGTTTCGCAAAACAGAGCGAATGTAAATAAATACAATCAATATATTATTTTTTAGATCGAAAGGCCCTCCAAAGACTAGGTAAAAAATTATGGCTCAAGACGTGCTGAAAAAAATACGTCCAGGGAGCTGCATATTATGAGCTGAATAATGTAACGAATCGATTGGACTGTCACGGGCCATGGGACCTTCCCGGGAAAAAACCATTTTCCAATACCGTAATGGGTACTTAACGGACGATGCGCAGCAGACCGGTCTGCGTGCTGTTATAGGGTGAAACAGTAATTTCTATGTTAATTTTGAAATTTCCATTATAAATAAATGCAATTCACAATATGTTATACAACATTGACGTATTATTATAGGTAGGTACTACATTTGGACTTTATTCCAATCATGTGTAAATTTACAATATTTTTAAATTTTTATGTAGTTGCGTCACGTATATCAGATATTGAATGTGGATAACTTTCAAATCACCTAAAAGAGTTTTCAGTTCTACTTTTGTTAAAAGTTTAATGCAACGAATAATTCATTCAGCGGTTATGGCACACATATCGCAATAATTCTACAAAAGCCATTTCAAAACAAATATTTCTTGTACTTTTAACGTAATATTAACAAGAACTTGTTATAAATTAATCGAGTAAATTAAGAGGATTTTAAAGTTGCAATAGAAACAAGTACATCACGTTTGAAGATTTTATAAAACAAATGTATGGAATAATGTAAGATATTTTAACGTGCAACACAGTTAGGTACCACGAACACAAAGAATTCCGAAAGACTATAAAAGAGGGTGAATACAATTTTCTGGTACAGGGATTACACTAAATTCGTATGTAAACAAGTAAAACGCAATAACTTATTAGCACTAATATTTACTACCTCGTACATACAAAAAGAAAAAATAGTAAAAATTATGAATACTGGCATAAATATTTGTAAACACTGTATTGTAAAATACAAAATGTGAATATATTTTCATCACATAGATATAATTCCAATAATTCTATTCTTAAAAATAACGCTTTAGATTAAATTAAGCATTTTATATTTTATCTTTACGAAAATGAAAGTGTTCACACAAACATAGTAATGTAAGTAGTAAATTTCCATTTAGAAATTTCGGGACCCCAGAAATTTCTAAAAGAAGTTCCCAAGAAAAAAGTTTTACTTTTTGTTTTTATTTATATGAACTTTGTTTTAATAAAAGAGCACTACTGCGAATACTATATTATCGTATAAAAATGGGTTATAATGCGGGTCTTTTAGCGCCTTGTGCAAATAATTGATAATATGATAAGACTTGTAACGTCAATATTGTAAACAATTTGTTCTTTGTGTAAATTTAAAACTAACAACAAAACGTCAAAACATTAACCAAAGACCGTCAAATACGGAATATTGTATTAAATGAGTTATTGTTATGATTATACATTTGTGTTCAGTGTTAACAAAAATGAATTGACTGTGTTTGTTATGACTGTTGTGTGGTTTTAAACTTTTATTATCATTACTTATTAATTATGTTTGAAAATGGATTATTAATAAAACTGTTACAAAATGATATTTTTAATTTTATGAAATATACTTTAAAATGCAATGAATAATTCTAACTTTTATAAGGCTTATGTAAATAAGTAAAAAAAAAATTAATTTTTAAATTTCAAAATTTTTTAGAAATTTTTAGAATATTAAATTACTGAAATTTTATATCATACATAAATAATAACATAAATACATATTATACATAAATAATAATAATAATGTATATATATAGTATTAATATATTATCATTTGTAAAAATTATGTATTTTTATATATGAAATCTGTAAAATGGTAATTTTTTTACATAATATTTAAAATTGCAACACTAAAAACTGGTCGTCAACAATTAATCATAAATGAAATCTAAATACGTATTTAACTTTTTTTTCAGTAGGGGTCGTTGCTATAGAATGATATAAATTCTAATTACAAATTTCAACTCATTAAATATATTTAGAGTATAAATTTAAAAATAAAACTTCTCTTTTCAATTTAGTTTAGATATTTGGTCAAATTTAGATTCAAATGTCGTTCAGATACCAATAGTGAATTTTAGTTTGTTGTAAGTTTTTCGTTCTATCGTGTATTATCATTATTTTTAACGATCAGAAAAGATTATTATAATATTATTAAAAATTAAAAATCGGTAACCATGACAAATGTATTACAAATGTAATACAATATTTGATAAGAAATTTTCATTTTAAAAGATAAATTTCTATTATGCTTAAGAAAACTACTGTAATCAAAAATATGCTCTTTACTCTAAAACTCGGCATCTTCTTAAGGCGGCTTTCTGTAGGGCATGTCTTACACACTAAAAAGTTATATTTATTGTCCATCACAATCACTGGTTGAATAATAGTCCTATGATGATTTTGAAAACTGATTTAAATTTAACTTTACTAATAATCGATTTTTTACTTTTTAATATTTTGTTCCTAATTATTCCTTAAATTTGTTTTATGAAATTTAAAATGACTAAATATTAAAAAATTTGAAATAAAATTGAAAAATTAAAAATTCAGGACAGTAAATGGTGGGAGTACTTTGCACATAGGGTGTAATTTTTATTTTTTTTGGTATATATGTATGTATATATATATATAACGTAAGTATGTATAGTACTTTTGGTATATGATCTAAAAACTTTATTTTCATATCTGTTGTGGTACACAGTGGACATATTTTGTCACCTTGCTTATGTAATATTTTTGTCAATACAATATTTCCATACTTCTCAATGACGGCGTTGTTGTTTTCGGATGATGCTAATTTTTATTTCAGTTTTTATGATTGTAAATAACTTCAAACCGTACTTAAATATTTTTATCATTTGATGTAATATTGTTGTTTTAGCTCTAAATTACAACAATTGCAAATTTATGATATTTGGCCTATAATAAGCTCCATTTTTAATATCACATCAATAGATTATTATCACTAACTTGAGTTTATCATGTTTTCGATCTTTGTATTTTCACCTGCTCTATTTTTTTAATTTTCCAGATAAGTATCGATGCTATGTGCACAATACCTTACGAATGTTTTATTTTACCAGTAGAACTTCTGTTAATTTTAATTCTGTCTTCTATGCCTGGTTGCTTTATATAACAACTTGGTGTTGTTAAGTATGATTTGGGAATCTGTTAGAAAAGTAAGCAGTAAGATAAAAAGCGAATCAATCAAGTACAAAAACGGTTTCTGGCCTTGGTATAACACTTATTAAAAGTTCCCCTATCTTTCCTTTCGATCACGGTCCTATTGCTCATTTGCTTGGAGTATGTTTATTAGAGATTGGACGCGTAGTATTTGACACACGTTTTATTTCTGATTAAATATATGGTCATGTGAACGCCTCTATACTTTTTGGGCCAATTATTTTTAGACTTTTTTTTCAAACTAACTATGAAGGTACTTTTTAGTTAGGTATGCAGAATATAAACTTTGATCCGTTTATAATTTTCATCTTTGAATTCATCAAGTTACGTAATTTATTTTGTTCGTCATTTAATAATTAATTAGTATTATTGTTATTAGTTTTAAATTGTTACAAATTCATGCTAAAACATTTTCAAGTTACCTATCTGTATACCAATGGAAACTTTAGGGGGTCCAGAAGTCCATGCTCCCCCCCTTCCCACAATCATAAAAATATTTAAATTTCTTGTATAATATACATAATAAGCAAAAAAAAAGGGTTATCAACTCAATTTTGGGCACCCTCAAAATTAAATGCTAGAGCCTCCACTGCTGTATATTGTAAAAAATACATTTGTAGTAAATATATATAATTATAAATATTCCGTGCTGCTTTCCTTGATAACAAATTTTATTAAGTATAATTTTTCTATTATGGAATGTATCCATACTATTTTCCAGGCATTTTTGACCATTGTAATAAAGTTTTTTGGTATACTAAAATAAATAGAAAATTTCTAAGCAAAAACTCTAATTAAATATAAATTGAATTTTTAGTTCTTAAACTATACTTATTTATTACAGTATATTTTTACTCCCTTCTTGTCCATGTCATTATCACAAAATGAAAATAATCAAGAGTATCCATGTTTATTTATTATGACAATCATAACGTTTTTACCTACTTGTATAGGTATATATAATATACATGATTCTCAAAAATACCCTTAAAATCCATTTTAAAATTATTTCATAGTGTCAAAAAAATTAAGGGAAAAAAATATAGAAGTATTATATGCGGATATTAAGCTTAAAATCTTTTCAAAATGTGATCATATAACATGTTTAATATGACATGATTCTTACACCAACATTAGAGCTCCAATGTCGTAATTCTAAATAAATACAAATCATAATTAAATAATATGGTATCAACCCCAACAGTTTTAGTTTAGCACGTTTATTATAGTATGATAATTTAAGGTTTCTACTTCCTAAGGCTTATAAAGTTATCCTATCCCTAAAAATATAAATAGCAATATTTTTAACTCACAAAATAAATTATCTAGCTCATATTATAAAAATAAAAATTCAAACATGAAAAAAATAGGAGGTCCAAATCTCCAGTCCCCCTCCCCCCACTTTCGAGAATGGAATCAACGATTTTAGAATCGAGAGGCATTAGTGCTATTTTGTGCCCTAATTTCAGGGTATGTGTAGCAAACCCCACGATGTTATCCCATTTATAAAGTAAGGGCCAGGAAAACGACAGCTTCTCCCACTTTGGAAAATCATATCGTTTGTGCTACGTCAATGCTGTTTTGTACCTGATTTTTAGATTTTTTGCAACAAACTCCTTAAAGTAATCTCATTTTTATTATTGTAGAAATACATTTCTCCAGCCTCCAACCACTTTGGAATATCACATCCAAAATTATGTTTTTTGTTTGTGTTATGTTAGTGCTGTTTTGTGCCTGAATTTCAACGTTTGTGCAACCAACCATATGAGTTATCCCATATTACAATTCAGAGAATGTGAAAACGACAGCCAGGGGGCTTCCAAAGTAGAGGGACACTATGGAAAATTGCATCGGAACTCATGGAATGCAGTGCACCCGAGTGTTCGCATGATGAATTAATTATTTGTGTGAACACGAGTGTGTATACTTTTTATATATATGAATGTATGGTTTTGCAAAGAAATAATAAATATACAATTAAAAATGACCTAGATTTAAAAATAAAATTAAAATGATTAATATAAAAATTAAAATTAAAAATATTACTTAGTTGCAATGTATTTGTAATATAATATATTAATATAGGTACTTACCTAATTGTCTGTTGAAATTAATAGGAAGTTAAAAAATAAAATACTTATTAATATTAAAATATTTTAATTTACAATAGGTAGTAGGTAACTATTACGTTTTTATGAAATGAAAGAAGTTCAGCTTTAGCAATGTAACATTTAAAAATATTGAATTTTTAATTCAAAAAACTCATTGGTTGATCAATAAATAACTTATTTGAATGCGAAGTTCAAGGAATTGCCTATATAGAACCCTTTATGTAAACGTCATACGCTCGAACTTTATGGGATTCAATATAGGAAATTTTGAGGACATTTAAAGAATAATTATTCAAATTTAAGAAATAAAAATATGTAAATATATTAAATCAATTTTTATGATTATTCATCTATAATATTTGTTTATTACTATTATAATAACTGCCTTTTACGCTTTACATGCTATAATAGTTCTTTCTACAGCACCTTATACCTGTAATTCTCAACGAGATGTTTCGACCACTTAATTGTGTATGCTTATATTCATGTTTTAAAAATCTTTTTTTATATTTTTATTTTTGTATAATTTGGATGGTTAAAACCATGCAACTAAGTTTTTTTTTTTCTTTAAATTGTCAATTGTATGTCATAGAATGTGTCAGATATATATATAATATATTTATCAAGTGGTGTTTTACATCAAATTACCTTACATTTAAAATAATAAAAACGATATATAGGTAATATATAATTTTTAATGATATGTATCTATTATATTATATTATATTATATTATAGTTACGATATCGCTTGTGTAAACGCGAACGTCTCCTTTCACGCGGATACCATTTATTTTAGTTGCGGTCGGCGATCCATAATTCGACATTTTTACAACTCATCGAGTAGTCATATAGCTTTCGCTTAACGAACTACTTGTTTACATTTCAAAATATGATTTTATTCATTATTGAAAAATAAATCAATAATAATTTTCTCTCAATCCCCATGTAAAATTCTCTAGTAGGCAATAGTGCAGGTGGATGGAATACGCTATTAATCATTCTATCCATGACAGTGGTAGAGGATAATTAAACAAAAAATGATAAGCGTATTTTGGGTACTAGATCGGAATATAGATATGAGTAGGTATAACATTTATATTGAGTAATGAAGTCTAATATATTGTATTATAATATAGCACAATGTGACAAAATCATATTTTGTTTCCTTTTTTTTTAAATGAAATATGGAAAAGCAGCAATTTTATAGGTGCAAAGTTACTATGGGATATATGCTAAATGCACGTGGACTTAAAAAAACTTTAAACCATTAGCTCAATCACGGCGCTCAGAATCTAAAATACTTATTTTCCGACGATTTATTAAATTTGGTTAAAGTAATACACGACAAATGTTATATTCAATTTTTTTCCCGTCTTAAAATCTCATTTGACCAACTATTTAGACTTAAATACCTCAAAATTCATAATTTTGTTGAAAAAATTAAAATTAGCAGCTATCAAAAAAAAATAATGACTACGGATTTTTGAGATTTTTTTTAATTTAGTTAGATTAACGTATATTTACGTTGTATGAAATGTTCAGGTCATAAAACCTAAAGTTACCACTTTAAGACTTAGTAAACTCAAAATATAAAATGTCTATAAATAGCCCAAAATTGCAAAAAAATTATTTAATCAACGTGAATTTATTACTAAATTAAATATTCGATGTAAATTTCAAGATTTTAAAGTCATTATTTTCGAAATTATGAGGAAATGAAAAATCTTGTTTTGTGGAAATCGTATTTTTGTTGTTCTTTCGTCATTTTTTGGTAGATTTTCTTTACACATTAAATACTATTAAGAAAATCAAAAAACGACCTCTTAAAAGTATCAACTAGATACAATTTTCTACTAGAAATCGTGTAAACTTGTAGACTGAAGCACTTCTTTTTGTAGAAAAACGGTTAACAGAAAAATAAAAAAATAATAAAAACACTAGCTCCCTTGCTACACTCTATAATCTAAAATGAATTAATAATTTAAATTATTCGTATTTATTACAATAAATAGGGCTTGTATATCAATATATTGCATATATATTTTACCAATCTAATATGTATAATAATTATAGTTTGTGATGTTGAGAAACTTTAGTAATATAATTTCCTATATCGCGAAAACTGTTTATCAAACTAAATCACACACTTCAAAAAACAAAATTTTATATTAATTTTTTTATTTAAACTTTTAATTAAATATATATTTTTGTGTATTTCAGAATTTTTTAATACTTGAAACCATCTCACATATCGATGAGTTTTCTAGGAATCACGAACTTTCAATCATGATATTAGATTATGACATTATTAAAAAATTCCTTGAAAATAGTTTGTACCTAGATAGGCACTCTGCATTATCCATGCAAGCTTATAAACTACATTACTGCTTTAAGTATACAAAGGATCCAAAAAAAATTTGATTTCACTAAAGAGTAACTCCTATTGTTTTAATTTTAATACATCATATATAAATAATAATAATACGTTTTAAATTTTTATACTATCATTAACAAATTACCTATACTTATCGTGTATAAAAATTATTTTTATTATAATTACAATATAAAGACAATAAATTTTAAAGAAATAATTTTCTGCAAATATTATGTTGATGAGTAAACATTTGAATTGAGTACTCCTTTTTATTAACAGAAAAAAATTATAGTTTCTTATCTACCAGTCTATTTAATGTGGTGTAGTATTTATATCAGTATTGTAGTTATATAATATATACGTACAATGTTTTTAATATATTTTTTTCTTAAACCTAATATCATATGTACATATTATTAATACATGCTATTTATTTATGAGAACAATTGACAAGTTATCAACAAGCACTATTATATTCTAACAAAATATAGTACTAGTCAATAATTATAATTGTGTAATAGTTATATTGCATGATAACTATAAGGTAGTCAATTTATTTATTTTTAAAGTAAAAAAATATCCTAAATATCAGCATATAGTTGTATTAAAAATATCCCTCAATGTTTTGAACAGATTCAATTCTTGAAGTTGTAAATAATTAAAAATATATTTTAAACATTTTTATTGATATATTTTAATGTATAATAGTATAACTTTTATTAAAAAACAAAACCTAAAATCTTTAATTGCTTTTCAGATATATAAATTGGAAACGACTATACTGCTATGCTAAGTAAATTATACTATTATTAAATATATTATAGAGTTTAGTGTTACTACAGTAATCGTTCATCAAACCGAATTTTCCTTATCGAATCACAATTGATTGTTTTTGGTAATAAAATATATGATCAGAATACAGTAAAAATAATTTATCACTGTTCCGTTTCCAATTTCGGGCCACTTACAACAAAGATTTATTTAGGTGTCGTCTGATTCACGTTTTGAAATATTATCTAGATAAATTCACATCGATAAAAATGACAAGGGCCCGAAGTTGGGGCTATATATTATTTTAAGAGGCATTGATGAAATTTGCATCGTGTGAAAATGAATGGTCAAATCGTAATCAAAAACCGATAAGGATTTTTCATTTTATTCATCACGAGATCCCTATTAAAAATTAGGAATTTAAGAAAATTATATCCATTTCCATCCTTGCACTATCATTAATAATAATGTTATAATTTCGTATGGTTTCATAATAAATAGTTTTACATTATTATTCATTATTATTTAATTATATTAAGAGGACGTCTTACACCCCAACTTTTAAGGTATTTGTATAGGAAATTTTTAAAATTTTAAGAAAAATAAAAATCCAACAAATTTAATATATTTAAATATATTTTATAATTAATTAAAAAATAGTTTTGTGTCAATACGATTTTCATTGTTGTGTAATAGCTATATTTAAAAAAAAAAACACCTACGCTAACATACGATTAATCATTTCCTAGTGGTTTAAGAGCAAAAACTTTTTGTAAAGACAACTTTTTGGAGGAAAAATCATATCGTGTTTTTTAATAAACTAAATATTAAGTATCCACTCTAACATTTAAATATAGTTTTTTTTTTAGGTTTTAAATGGCTATAACTTTTTTTATAAACCTTATTTTGTAAAAAAAATAATGTAATATTCCCTCAAAAATTTTGTTAGTTTTTGATTATATAATAGGTATTTTTATTCTTCAACCACTGTGGATCGAATAATGGTTATTCTGCGTAGACATGTGTTTGCTTAGAAGTCGGTCGTATCACGTCCTCATAAGGGGCCTGCGCACCACATGATTCTAATGAGTTTTGTGTATAGGCAATTTACAATCCTTTATTTGTACGGTTTTATTCTTGTATTAATCGTACGTGAACTCTAGTGTTGGCGCATCAAATGTATATGGGAAGCTATTATCCACGTTTATATAAATGCGATGTGTTTTGCAAACCACCAAAAAATATACGCTCAAATAATTGACCCTAATTTCATAAGAATGGCAACATGAATTTCAATTTTGAAAAATATTCAAATTTTCCATAACATTTTTAAAGAAATGATCATGGCACTTTTTAAAATTGATTTATATGTATTTAGATATTTATGTGTAAGAATGTTGGAGACCTTAAACAGTTTTTAATAATATAATATAAAATATAAAATGTGGCACCATTATTTTCTAGATAAATAGCTCTATAATTAGATTATATTTACTATCTAACTTAATCAAATTGTATATCGCGCAAGTTTTTTCTATAATACGCTAGGATCGATATTTTAAATTTATAGTTTTAAATCGTTCTGCACATATTATTTTATCGGTTGTTTTATCGGTAACATGGTCAAAGCCGTAATAACACTCAGTAGTGCTCTTGCCTGTGTAATAATTGCTCTTTTTACGACCTGGCCTAAATAGTCTAAAAAAAATGGTCATTCATATACATTTTCCAATAATTTGAGAAATTCACTAAAAAAACTGTGATTTTATTTGATTGATTTCCTTCATTTTTGCGCTTATGGCCTGAGCATTTTTGTCATACCCATGCTTTGCACACATCACACAACATTGTAAATTTCGAACATTTACTTTTTCCTATAGTTTATTTCATGCATTTTAAAATGTTAAATTTTCGGCTTCAAAACCTAAATTTTGCGATTATATAACCTAAAATCAAACCTGTATACTGTACTTACACTAATGAATACTGATGTAATTACTGATGAAAAAGTGTAATTAACAAGCAAAGTTTTACTGAACCAAAAGTTATTATTTAATTTAGACTTATTAACTCATTCCAAAATATTCTACTTCAATTATAATGGACACGATTGTCGAAAATATATTATTAAAAATACATATTTTACATATAAGTTAGAAAGCTAATGAATTCGAATAAGTGAAAGATAGAATGAACTAAGTAGGTACCAAAATATTGGTCCAATAAAGGATAAAACTAAAATTGAATAATATTATACGTTTATTAACAATAAACAGAATTGTATTTGTTTGTATGGCGGTGAAAAAAGAACGAAAGGAATTTAATTTTAGACAATTAATATGACAAGAGCAGAAGTATGAGTTATTAAAAGAAATAAGGCGGTTGGTTTATTGTGCCCCATTCCGAGGATAATAACTATAAAATTATATGTCCTTCTATTAAGTATGTGTCATATTGTAATCATGATTTAACATAATATAGTTTATTTATAGATCATAATTTGTTATGAGATTTTAACAATAATAAAATAGTAAAAAATATACAAAAAATATTTTTATAAAAATTTAGTATAACATGTGAAGTATATTTTTAAAATATACAAAATAAGTATTTGTTTGAATATTTTTCTAATATTTATTTAAAACACCGTTAAAATGTACGAAAAGTTTTGCATCTAAAACTTTTATTAAGAAATAGCAATATAATTTCATAAAATAAAAGTATGTACCTATTCTAAAACTTTTTATTAAATGATTTGATCTTCAAACCTTTTAAATTATTACTTTGTTGTTTTTGTTGAAAATAAATGTTTTAGTTAAGTAAAATATAAAAAATTATTTATAATATGACAGTATATACTATATAATATATATATATATGAATTGCCTATGCATATTCCACTTTTCATTCAAATACCTCAAATAATATAAATCTTAATTATTATAACGAAACCATCGTAATCTTAATTATGTAAATGATTAAAATTGCGAAACTTTTAGTGGATATTCTTATATAAATAAGTTTTATAAACTAATCAACAAGTACCCTTTGTGTTACAAATCGCATTTAATCAACTTACTACCTACACTTTAAACTTCGAACATACCAAAGTATTTTTTTACAGTTCTAATTTAATTTAAATTATTCAAATGACTATAACGACTTTATTTAAACGTGTTTGCTGAACTAAAAAATATTTTAAAACCCGAAACTGAATTTTTATATTATATTAAACATTAAAATTATATATTATACATGAAATACAATTCATTTTGCTAATATAACTACTAAAAAAGGTAAAACTATTACACAACAAACATGAATATATATTTTTAAATAATTGATAATATCTTGATACCTTGTACAATGATATCAAAAACAAATGTTTTAAAATAGGTAATTAAAGTATAAATGTTAAAAAAAGGTAATTGAAATTTTTAGCCCATAATTGGTTATCCATATATATTTATGTATAAACATTGATTTTATATAATAAATGCATATAGCATTTAAAACTTAAAATAAATGTATTATAAAATCAGTGGTGTAATAATATTCAATGATTAACTTTATTAACTTTAAATATTTTCAAATATAATTTATTCTAAACTATAATACAATAAGTAAAAAATTCGCTAACAAAAAAATAAAACAATTTCAGTGAATAACGGAATTTCTGTTAAATCTTCACGATATTTGGTTGTTATTCTATAGATATTGAAAATATTTCAATTTTGAAACGGCGTGTGAATTCTATACTGTTTTTCCAATCAAAAGGTAAGTCTCGTTCAAATGGTATAATATAGTATTTTCTAAAAAAAAGGTAGAAGTCCTCTTTTCTTATAATAATTTATTGGTAATATTCATATAATGAAGCACTTTTGCTGGTTCAAAAAGAAAAATTACATAAATGAAAAAACCTAAAAGAGCTTCGTTACTCCCATTCACCATAAAAAAAAAATTAAAATTAGTAAACCTCATGCCAAGCTACCCGTATATGCCACTGGCACAGTAGTAGTTTATCTGCCTATCCTATATGCCACGTCAAACAAAATTAATTCAATATGTTATAATATATTTACCTAAAACATATTATTATTATTAAAATATATATCTAAGCTTTAAGGAGATTTATAATATATATATATTTATGATATATCTTGCATTATTTACGAATAAAAATCAAATATATATCAACAATATTTGAAATTACAAAAAAAAAAATATTCTTCAAACAATATTAATTTAATTATAATTAATATTTTACAGTGTGAGTTTTTTTTTATATATTTTTTTTTTTTATACTAACCCTTAGTGTTCTTAGCGACATTTTGTAATAAAATAATAAGATAACCGTCGTTATAAAATCAGTCATTAACCATATTAATGTATACCTAATAATATGTACATATATTGATAAATGCATACAGTGACGCAACTATAGAGTATGAGAGAGGGTTAATGGGAATATGTCAACCCAGAAAATTTTTTTACGCGTCTGATTACGGATGTTTGTAAAAAAAAAAAAAAACGATTTAATAAGTTCGAGCATATGGCTTCGGTCCGAATTTCATTCATCATGAACTTTCAATAATGTTGACCACCATAGGGCATAACATTCATTAAAACGAATTAATTTTTTGTCAAAATTTCCGGCAGATATGTAAAAATGGATTTAGTTTTCGATCGATTATTAAACACGTCGTTTGGGAGAGTCGAATTTCCTGACCGTTACTCACAATTTTGTGCACGGTTAATTGCGTTATTGTAGAGTACTGAAAGAAAAAACTAGTCATGAATAACTGGCCAAAATATTATTTCGAAATGAAATAATGACGTGTGTCCATATAATATTTACGCAAATTTTACCAATCGAATTATAATTAGGTGGTCCGGTGATTATTTTCCCCCGCCCTCTTCCATTTCCTACCCTTTTAATTGTTATTCATTTCGTCTATCATTTTTATTCTATTATACTTTTATTATAAATGTTTTGTTTTTAATTCTATCTATGTATTACATTATGTTAACTATTTTTGCTAATTAATTGTCATACACACTGTTGTAATTTCCGGAGTCGCGATATAATTGTGTCGTCGTTCCGCGTTCGCCGCTGCGGCTACTTTTTCGAATCTATTGCAAGGCTTTGCGCCCGAATTAACTCGAAATCCGAATAATCCAAACAGTGAAAAATGGACAACACCCGAATTAACCCGAACCCCGAATGAATATTCAAGTTAACCCGAAACCCGAATTATTAAAGCAATTAAAAAAATGAAGTTACGCATCAATTTGTATGTATTTTTTGCTACAAACATGGTAACACTGGTTACCATTAACTGCTATCATAAAACATGTGCATTTTTTGAGAAATTTTTAATAATTATTGTTATAATTACAATAACGGAAAAGTTATCAGTAGACAAGCACGTGATGTACTCGTAAATGTTAAATGTTTAAAAATTAATTGTGGGCATTTATTTTTATAAACTTTATCTTGCCCTTATAAGTAAATATCTATATATTTTAATGTTTTGTATTATGGAAATGTGACCCAGTAAATTAAACAAATATTTATAAAGGTTGATATTGTCACTAACCACCACCCCCTCAACAGTTATTTAAAATGTGGGCAGTAAACTAACCATCCCCCTTCAAAGAGTTGAGATTTAAACTGAAATTAACGTTTAATTTTATACGATGTATAAACTAAATGCATACAAATTATGGTTTATTAACTGATAAATGGTAATTTAGTCATTAATATTTGTAAACGATTTTTATTCATTGTTATTATATTAAAATTAAAATTTGATGATTTTAACAAATGGCATTGAAAATGTAATACGAATTGATATCAAATGAAGTTTTTTTTTTGAAAACCCGAATTAACCCGAATCGATTCAAGTAGAATATCACAAAACCGTGACCAAAAATGTTGAATAACCCGTAACATCCGAATTCAAACATCCGAGTAATTCAACACCCAAAACCCGAAACCTGAATTATTAATTCAGATGCAAAGCCCTGATATATTATATCTTTTTGTTTGTTTTGCTGTATTCCGTCGACGTATATAAAATTTATCTCGTGTTCGCCATCATAGTAACACCCACGTAAAATTATGGTAAACCAAAAATTGTTACCTATACCTACTTAATCGTTATTCATACTTTTGTGTAAAATTTATTACTTTTTCAAAAAGTGTGAGAAAATAAAATATATGTTCGTTCTTCAAAACAACTTGCGTGTTATATTTTATTTTACCAAGTTATACTGGTGCCCACTCAATACCTCCCAACTATTCATTGTCGGCTATGCCGTTTGGATACTGGTCAATTCACAACTTTCTGAGGCCAACATTGTGGTAATGAGCTAATAATAGGGTTAAATTAAGTTATTTATATTATAATACATAGATTTGAATATGAAATAATATAACTATCATAAAATATGAATTATTGTCGATTCACGTAATCACGATGATTTGACAAAATGTAGTCAGTCAATACTGGTTTTATTTTTATAAATCGTTATGAATCGATTTATTTCCCAACCCTATAGTTATTATATAAACTTGCGTTCATTATGCGTACTGATTTATATACGTAAACAAATTCAACGATTACAAAATTAAATCACGTATAATTATATATTATTGCAACGTAAATAATAGCGTATAATACCTTTATAATTACAGTACCTATTATTACCATGGAGTATTAAAATATTAAATTTTATATCCATTTATGTGTATAAATTATTAATAATATACACGTGCATAATATCATGTATATGCATATTTCAAAAACACTAATTAAGAAAATATATATATATATATATATATATATATATATGTGGTATAAGTAATCAAATTATGACATTATTATACGTAAATAATATTGCCTATATGTATTGATTATGCATCTACTGGCAAAACAAACTAAACGGTCTAAATTGAAAATTTTGTTCTCAAAACTCGTGTTTTGTTATTTATATTGGTAATTCTATAATATTTAAAAACACTCGTTATGAAAAGTATGAGCATTTTAGAAAACAGCATTTTCGGTATTTTGCTAAATTCTTGAATATTTTAGTAGGTTCCATTAGATTGTGCTTAATAAGAACTTTCATTGTGCACAACATTATACACATGTACTGATTTAGTTGCGTGGAAAACTATTGATAAAATATTTTTTTAATAAAAAAAATTAACCATCATTATATTTGCCAAATCTGGAAGGAAAGCACCGCCGATCAATAAAATATAAAAACTGATGTACTCGTATATGCAGTACCTGGTCTAGGGGGGGGGGGCGCTAATAAGATGGGGGCACAAAATGTAAAAATATTTAAACTTTTCGTCCCACTTTGGAAGTGTGGGGTCCCGTTGATCGCTTTTAATTTTTAAATAGAAATTTGGTAGAAATTGACGAATGATCTTTTTTTTTTTTTGCTTAAAATTAAAATTAAAAAAGAGTTGTTACAATTATTTTTGTTCCGGGCGACCGACAAATTCTCTAGATCCGGCACTGTGTATAGGTACCGGTATATGTATATAATTTGTATATATATCATATGTGACCTCTCATTTTTCATGCATTTTCGCAACACCACCTCTTCTTAATGTAACTGTACGACGTATACGATACCGAGGACAATCATTCTCACCTGTGATTAACTCAACCATGAATTCACGTGCAATTTTTTTGCGGCATTATCACGCACGGAAAATCTCTTATCTGTTTTCTACAATGTCTACGCATCAAATTGTTCTGCATTGATATCAGCATCAGCATTAATAGCATCTCGAAGATATATGTAAGCATCAGCTCTCAATTGTTGTCGGTGATGTCTAATATAATTTAATCTTTCGGTTTAAATTTTTGCAAACATATGAACAATATATAGATTGTATAACGGACGACCATAAAGAATATGGTTCGTTATATATTCCCTGATGATTCATCTGTATTCATAAAATTCCATACACGACTCTGTTTTTTGTATTTATGCTAGGTATAGTGACAGGATTTTTTTTAGGAAATATGACATTCGTTTTCACCAAAACTAAACAATAGTCATTGTAACGCATCATATATGAGCAATGAAGGAATAAAAATCGCAGTATTCGCTTATCACGGCAAGTTATTATGATATCGCTAGGACCTTTAACCTCATCCATTCAATGAACAACAACTTCATTTATATAAGAACTCGATCAGCATGAATAGTTGGTTTTAAATCGGATAATTCAGTCGGATTTTTTCCAAAGTAAATTTAAAACGGTGAATATATGTGTTGCAAACAGAGTTTAAAACCGTTTCCAAAAATAGCGGTAACCAAAAATTGTTGAGAACTAGTATTAAACGGTTTTTTTTAAATACATATATATATCGATATACGGTTCTTTGAGTATTTAAAAAATAAGTGGTTACCGCTTCACGGTTAAAACCGCTTCCTAATTTTTAAGGTAGCTGCTTCTTGGTTTAAAAGCATTTCCTACTTCTCATAACCGGCTACCGGATTTAAACCGTTTCTAATTTTTTAAAACAGTTAATTAAAATTTAAATAGGCTTTTAATAAACCTTTATATTATTTATGACTATTCGTAGTTCAACTTTTTGGTCTTTGGTTACCGATCTCGAAATATTTGTCAGATTTTTAAAATAAATCCTGTGATAGAGTAAGTTTCGCCGTGATCATAAATAACACAGTTATAAAGAATTCATAATAATTATAAAATAATGATCGTAAACAACGATTTGTTCACAATCGTGCCTGCTGTCACTTTAATATTTCTTTTAACCACGAACTAACGTACGAGTATATACTATAATATTATATACCTACCTACCTCATATATAATCTATAAAGTTTTAACGTACCTAACCTATTTAATATATCCATGCTTTTAACAATATCCAATAAGTGGATGAGCTGTATAATCTATATACCTACTTCACGTTTAGTACACAGAATAGCCTAATATGACAATTGACAAGAAGTAAAAAATAACAGCAATAAACAACATTGACGACTATTTTAATATTTATGTAATTGTTAATTTTTGGTTTTGTAAATTACATTTTATTACACCAGCTATAAACAGTATGGTAAATGATGAGTAATAATTAAATGTCATATTATATTATAATACAACAATAAGTAAGTATAAGGTATTATAAAATATAGATTGAATTAATATAATGAAAAATACTAAGTAAAATTGATGAAGAAATGATAAACAAAACAATTAATATTGATAATACTATAACATAAATAATGATCATTTTTTTTTACAACTTAGAAAAGGGGTTAGTGGTTTTTCTTATTGTTTTTAACATTAGATTTTTAATATGTTATATTTTATTTCAGTAATATATAGTAACCATGGCAACTTTATTTGTTATAATTTTAAAAAGTGATAGTATTATAAAAACTGTATGATATAAAAAGCAATTTTTCTAAACTTTTAAGAAAACTACTGGAAAAATTACCATTATAGAAAGTATCAACAAATTTAGAACAAATTTACTAAAAAAAAAAAACTCTTTACTCCAAAACACTTATTTCAATCCTTTTAACCAAAAAGTTGTTCCAAGATAAAAAAAAAATACATCGTCAAAACAAATAACTATCAAAAACCAGTCATATTAAATTGTTATAAATGTATATATAATAATATATATAACTATACTATACCTTTATATATATTAGGTAGTAATTTAAAAATTATACATTTTAAATTACTAAAATAAATCACTTTAATTACAATGAAAATTTTAAAATGACCATTTATTATTAAATTGATCAAATATGGAAAATTTCATCATAAAAGTTAACTCAAATAAGTTCAGTTTAGTAGTAAATATTAGTATTAAAACATTTTATGTTATCTAAAACGACATATTTTACGTTGTATTAGCGTATCAAAAATGTAATTTTTACGTCCTTTTTTTTTATTTCATGTGAACCTATATCTAACCATATGGTATATATAACCAGGCTGGGTCACTCACTCACTTTGCTCACTTAGACAATTTAATTCCAAAACATCCTCCCGATTTGTTGGGAAAAACCACGTCAGGTACTCATGTAGGTAACAGGATAATGTGAACGCATTTTGGCTGTAAATATTACATTATTATAGTGTACTTTTGATATTTGTTGATGGTACGTATAATAACAGGCACTATTGTTCGATTGTGAAAACTACTCTTTTGTTACAAAAACGCAGCGTAAAATATATCGTTTTACAAATACAAAAAACGTCAAATCCACTATAACTATCGTGATAAAAAAAAATCTATAAAAAGGCATCCGATAACGTAGATATTATATTATACCGAAAATTAGTATAATGAAATCGGTAAAAATCAGTGAGATACCAAAATATTAATCTCATGATACAGTCTGAAATATGTTACACAACGATAAAGTTAAAACTATAATTAATACTATATTAATGGCATACAGTACTTTTATTTTTATATAATATTTTAAAAGTATATACCAGAAAATGATTTATTTTTTAATACATTTTAATTTGAATAAACAGCGTGTATTAATCTCTAACAAACATTGCAACTTAATTTTATAAAACGTAAACAATATTATCGTCACGGTACGATGGACCAAATGGCGAAAACGATAATATTTGTTTTTCCTCGTTCGTTTAGACAAAAAAAACCTGCGTTAGGTATATCGTTATTTGTACAATCGCAAAACCTCTGTGGCAATATTGTCGTCTGGAAACGTTATTTTTATCAAATATATAACACCAAATCCGTCTATATACACGATGTGAAGTGGGCTATACGCGATAGTAAAGGAAAATCTCTTATGTGGCTGTGTATGATTTTTTTTTTCCATTTTATTTGTACCCGATCGGAATGAAAAAATATGATAACCCCATATTCGTTTTTGTGTAGAATCTTTTTACAGCCGGAAAACTACTGGAAATCCCCTCATAAAAAAAAAAAACTACGTGAATATATGAATATTGGAAAATTTCATTTACGTTATTATAATGAAACATAAAAAATAATCCATGTCGTTCAACAAATATTACTCACTTAAAAAAAAAAAAAAAAAATTAAAACATTTTCAATGAAAGCAATTTCAGCTTCACAAAGACATTATCGCCATTTCATAATCGTGTTACCTGGGAATTCTTTATAAATTTGTTATGCAATCGAACATTTAATTCGACTTCTGAATTTTTTGCTAGATTTTTACATTTACAGCACACTCCCAAAATAAGTAAAACGACAATTAATTAAAACATAAAATAAACAATTTAAATATTCTTTAATTAATAAAATATTTTACTAAGATTATTATCACAACCAGTGGTATTTTTATGGGGTCCAGTCATGCTGGACACCACAGAACTTTATGAACACTATAGAAATTGTATATAATTTAATCCGCAAACACTTTTTACATTTGAGTAGGTGTATATGTATACTGATAAATAGACTCTTCCCCAAGATTGGAGTCCAAAACACACCACTGATCACAACAATTGTATTGTTTTTTTTTTGCCAATAAAATACCTATAATAATATATAAATAAAATTATGACCCAGTATATCCGGATGATTGCAGATACCCAATTTTCATTAAGTACTTCATTTTTTTTTTTTTTTTATTATTATAGGTTATCAAGACAACAGGATTTGTGAAAAGTCTGTAACATAAGCCATGATAACTTTGATCTCATAACTCCATCGAAAATTCTCAGAAACGTATATTATAGTTTATGTCAATGTGATTATACTGTTGTTAGTAATAACTAACTAGAATATTACAATGACTAATACGATCAAAAAATCATCAAATAGGCATTAAAAATTGGATAATAATACTCGCTAAAAATATAAATTAAAAACATTTTGATTTAAACAATCTCTGTATGCGATTTTTACACACTAAAAAGTCCAATTTTGTCTATTGCAGCGATTGATTAAATAGTCATCTAAAGATTTTGAAAACTGAATTTAATTTATAAACAACTGTTTTTAATTAAATTTTTAAATATTTTCTGATTTTTTCTTTAAAAATAAAATTTAAAAGTAATAAATATTTGTTGATCAAATATTAAAATGTTGGATAAAAAAATTGATATAGTAAAATTATCCATTAACAGATAATGTGTTGATAAATTTAAATCCGTTTTCCAAATTAATACCAATAAAAATTCGTTAAATCGCTACGATAAACACTTTTGAGTCAAATTTAGAAGAAATTCATGAAACGTTGTGGATTATTTACACGAGTGTGTCTACGGGTACGTTAGTTCACAATACTGGTATTATTATTATTATTATTCAGGTTACGGGTTGAGAGGTTTACACACACTAATAGTAATTTATACACGCACATACACATATAGAATTTTCATATTGTTTTTAAATTTTCAATAATAAGTCACTATAAAATTAGAACGCAGAAAGCTGCAATTAATGATTTTGTCTGTTACTATTTTTACTGGTTCAAAAAAAAAAAAAATATTAAATAGTCTATTTTATTGTATAAGACCTAGTGACAATGCACTAATAAAACATGATAATAATTTAATCAAAAAAATAAATCAAATATATAATTTTAGGTTATCATTAAAAAATTATAATATTATTATTATACTTTATATATTTTTGTACTATTCATACAAGACGAAATATATCTTGAAAATACGTTTAAACATTTAACCACAAAAACTGTCATAAAAATGCGATATAAAAGTTTCGTTTTCAAATTCTACATTGTTCATAAATTTAATGCTATAATTATTATATAACAATGTTCTAAAGAAATTCCGCTCTGTGAACATGTATCGAATATAAATATAAATATTAGATAAATATAATAATCAATATATCGTTGCTATCATGTAAGAACTAGCCAACCAAATGCAAAAGTATGTCCAAATGTATCTTATATAGACTTACCTACTAAATACAAAATGTTATAAGAATACATTTAATCAATAAGGTATATATTTTTTTATTTTTGTAAAAATACAGAAGTAGCTGAAGCTTATTTTATGTGTAGAGAGAGAGCTAGTGATTTTACAATGACGTTCATATTTTTTCTGAAAACCAATTTTTGACCAGAAGACTTATTGCATACATATTTACTCATAACAAAATGTATCTAGTTAGTGCTTTAAAGAAGTCATTTTTCAGAATTCCCAATAGTTTTTTCACAAGTAAGGAAAAACGACTGAAATTGACGTAACATGGTAAAAAAATACGATTTCTTCAGATTCAAGTTGTTATTTCTTGTAATTTTGAAAATAATGATTCTTAAATTTAGAAATTTTCACAGAAATTCCCAAGCGCATTTTTTGCATATTATATAGTAATTTTTCACCTATGATAATAATGTTTTTTTTTAACCATATTTTGTTTAAAATAGGAAGACCGGAGCATTATAATATACTGCAACAGTGAATTTTAACTATATTTCATTTTTATTCTGAAAAATACACAAATTATTATATTATTATATAAATGTTCAAATAATACAGTAGTGTGCGGATTTTAATTTTATGTAGGTACATGTATTACGTTCATTAAAAAGTATTATTAATTTCTAATCGGAAAAAAACGTTATGTACAATACAATAGATAAAATCCCAACGTAAAATTATACTGAAATTATAATTGAAGGCTTGGAGCAACAACAGATAACTCTACTTTTTAAAATGTTCAGGACAAAAAAAAAAGTTTTTTTCAATGTCAAAACAAAATTTCAAACATGTTTTAACATTTTTTAATTTCTATTGATGTCGCTTAAAAATAATAAACACAATTGGTTTTACTACATTCATTATATTTTTCATAAATAATCATCAAAGTTAAGTTGGCAGGGAGTTTTCTGGTTTTTTGTCACAAATTTTTATTATTTTTTTTCTGTACACAGAAATGTTTGCTTGTTTTTGACAAACTTAAATTTTGTTTTTCCCCAACAACTTTGTAGATTTCTTACATTATATCTATAGACTCTATTTATGTTATTTATGTATTCTGGAACCTTTGATATGGAATACAATTATAAATACAAAAAAATATGGTATGGAATTTTTTGGTTTTTATAGATATATCATGTTTAAAACGCATTATAAGCAGTATGAAACTTTAAAAAATACTTTTATTCTTTTATGAACAAAAATGAATGTTATTTATGGTTAAAAAAATCTTTCCTTGATATTATATTGATGAAATAAAAATTAATAAACACTGAAAAAATAAAAAAAACATTGTTACAATACCCTATTGTATAAACGTTTTTGTAAATATTGATCTTTTTTAATATACCTACCATAAATATGTATTATTGTCAATATTGGTTAATTGGTTACGAGAAGTATTTTTCTTATATGATAATAATAATAAAATCAACGGTTTACCAAAACAGTGTGACCATATTTTGGGGCGACAACCAGATAACTCCGGAGTTATCTGGTTGTTGCTCCAAGCCCTTAAATTATCAAAATAATATTCAAGTATAAAATGCCTAGCTATTTTAAATAATTATCATATTATAATTAGTAAGGTCACACTTAATCAGATGTATTGCTAAGTTTCTTCTAACCATGAATACTTACTGAACATTTGAATATATAACTGACAGTAATAGTCAAAATATCACTGAACCTCAGCTCCGCTCCGAATCGTTTCTCACGAATGCAATGATTAATTATTGTATTTAAATGCAATACACTCACCAAGATTACCCTGTCTAATAAGCAAAGTATTTTCACCTTTACTTATACTCGAAGTGAAATGCTTCCATCCTCTAATGGACCCGTTTTTTTTTTTTCAATACAAATTTAATAAACTGATAATAATGTGATAATAAAATAACTATTTCAGTCGATTTATCAATATAATATTCCTATTCGTTTATTTTATTTGTAAATAATTCCAGAATCTTACTCTGATCTAATTTTATCAACTCTTTTGACTAATTTTACAATTTTTGATCATTTTATCTATTTTTACTATAAGTAACAAAATATATAATTGAAAATATAATGATAAGTGGTTCAAATTATAAAACTTTTTATTATCATCCAAAATATTTGAATATAAAAAATTTTATTTTATTCATTTATCATTTTAGTATTGATACGTCATTAACAAGAAACATATAATTATATAAAATAATGAGAGATTTATGTATTATTATCAGTAGAAAAAGTATGAACAAAATGTAACATTTTATATCTTTTACATCATTATACTAGGTATGCCTGTTGGATAAGTTTTAATGGTTTAAATTTAAATATATTAATTATAATAATATTTTAAAGTTCTATCTGTGTATTTTAACCATACTGCACTGCATCACCTGAGAATAAAAAGGATGTACGCATGTAAAAATGACGAATTCTTCAGGAGAGCATATTTAAGTTGAAAATGGCCATTAATTTTGGATTAATTAAGAACTCTTATATATTCTATATCTTGATCAATAATTATCGAATTAAATAAATCCCAAGGTCAATAGACGCAGAAGAAATATAAAAATCGTTTTATGTAAAACAGTGTTTTTTCAAAAATATTGATTTGGAACCTTTTGAATTTCAGGTAACTACTGGTCTACAATAATAACTTCATTATATCACTTTAATTTTAAAATAAATACATTTTACAACCCATCCATGTATTAAATAACTATATAATAGTATAATATAAGGAATTAATGCAATTATGAGACTGGATAGACTTCTCTGTACAATTCTTTATTTTCAACGCGATGGACATGTGTATTATATATATTACCATAGAAATTAGAGTTCCATCGTACATTATATTTATTTCTATTTCAAGTACCGATGTCGTCGTTGCAATTATAAACAGCTGATTACATTGTTGACTAATTATTATTAAATTAAATATTACAGGATAAAACGACTCGTAGAATGAAATAAAATAAATAATCAAATGTTTTGTCGAAAATATTTCACGCCGATTTTCGAATGTAGTTATAATTCATTTAGTATTTATATATATTTAATTCAAGTGTCTACTGGAAAGATATTACGAAAAAATATGTATATTTATATATATTTTATAAATGTATACGCATACTATAATTCAGTAATATATAATATAAATATACATATTTTTACATAATATCTTTCGAGTAAACACTTGTGACTCCATTTTTAATTAACTTGGAGTGGAATGGGTTATCTACGCTGTCTCGTGAAATAACAACTCGTGATACAAAGAGTATTTATTCGTTGTTGTTTTATTGAACAAAAATAAATAACATTTACAAAAAATATATATATATGTGTATGTGTGTGTGTTATTAACAACTTATTAACAGGGTAAAAATACAGTGGTTTTATTATCCTAGAAAATTTTCCATTTTCTACATTTTCTAAACAAGTACATGGATTTCCCGAACCTATCCTTGTGATATTGGGATATCGTACCGTTATATTGGTACGTAGAAAAGTATGATAATCGAGATTGAGAAACGCACGCCCAAACAAATAACAGAAATTCGGATGATAGGGCACACCCAAATAGATGGCAACAAACAGGATTATAATAAGGAACACACGAATAGAATGCTTGCTGCCAGGAGGTCTCGTAGGACTGGTGAGATTCGCCTAATTTTTACCAGAACCTAACACATAATAATCGTAAGTCCGTACAAGAACCTAATTATTTAGAAAAATGGCATAAAATTTATAAGAGTAACATAATTGAGAAATATTACACGTAATTATTTTCATACCTTTAAAGTACGCCAGATATTTTCGAGGCAACGAGTAAAAGTTAAGCGAACAGTAATTCATTTGCCTATTCGTAAATCAATAAATTTGAGTCAACAGAATTAGTGTAGTACTCAAATTAGAAAGAAAAATAAACATAATGTACAATGGCATTTTAATGTATATTAACCGTTTAATGCAGGCATGTCAAACACGCAGTCGTGGTCTCTTTATTTTACGGCCACGGTCACTAGGATCGTTGGAAATTTAAGTGAAATTAATAAAGAGCGAAATATATATCTATATATATATATAATACCTATTTTATGTTATAAATAATTAAAAATACTTAAAAACAGTTTAATAATATTTAATGTGGCCTTATGGAATACAATTTAAAATGTACCCTATAACTGAAAAATTTTATTCGTTTATTTAGTTGGCAAAATCTCATAAACGTTGAAGACCATATTCTTTACTTGTTTACGTTTCAAAGATGTATTTTTTCAATGTTTTCATAACACATACACCTCCCCACATACATAGTTTCTTCGGGACGGTCTTGTTTACAACGTATTTCATTTTCGATCGCGGCCCACATAGTATTCTATTCAATATTTTTGGCCCAGTTGATACTTTACGTCTGATTTAGATAATATGATTATTTATGCACTATTATTTATCATGGTTAATTTGTTTTTAATATATTACTTCCAATTTCTGATAGTTTACTCCAAAAATATGGATAAATAATATGTGTCCGTGTTTCATCACTTATGAAATCAATATAAAATTGTTTCTGTAATAGACGACTGCTGGTGTTGGGATATCACTTTTATTCACGAATCCCATTTATTTCATAACGAAAATTTTATAAATACTACATAATTAATGGTTTTGAAAAATGAGAGACTCATTTTTTTATTTACTAATTAAATAATACAATAGGTAATTATAAATTGTAATAACAACTATTAGTTAATATTATCTAAACTAGTGAAATTTTATATAAATTTAGTATTAACTTTGTTCGTATCAATAATTGGTTTATGTGTAAAAATTATACGAACGTACAAACATTAAAAACTCTCTCCTAAACAATTTCAAATACATGAAATGAAATCTCTTCGTACTATAATTATATGAAGAGTTAAAATACAATTTAAGTGCAATGTCGTTGTATGAGTATATGAGATTACGTTTCACTGTAATTTATGTTAAACTTTAAAAACTAGTAATATAATGGTAAACGCAAAACTGCCATAAGCTGTAATATTTCCATGTCTGAATATATTTGTTTTCGAATGGCAATCAAAGATACTCCCCCATGTGGTAATTTCAATCCAGTACTGAGCTTAGGCAAATTGACTCAACAACAGATCGTTGATTATTATTGTCTCATTAAAAGTGATAGATTAAAATATATTACTAAGAAGTCGACAATCAAAATGAGTAGACACATATTCTGGCTTAGCAGACCATTTACAAGTAAGGGCAGACAATACCAATGTTAGTGTGGGAAAATTGGGCGTATTGCCTTCTTCGTTTATTGGAAGTCCTCGAAATATATTATAGAATTACCAAGATGCCATGTCTGCATATGGTAATAGTAAGGAAATTTGGAAAACCAGATTTTTTCATTACATGAAACTGCAAATTACAGACCCAACATTGTTGTTCGTTTATTTCATGCAAAAGTACACTTATTAAAAATAATAAGAACAAAAAAAAATATTTGGGGATATGAAATCTTACATTTATACAATAGAATTTCAAAAAAGAGGATTACCTTAAGTTAATTTGTCGGTAGCCTTTGAAGATCAATGTAAATTTATAGATGTTCAGGATATTAATAGAGTTGTGTCTGCAAAAATTCCTAATCCAAATCATCATAGTACATTGTATAAATTAGGAAAAAGACATATGATACATGGACCAGGCGGAAATCTAATTTTAAAGAATGTATGTATAGAGAATGGCCAGTGTAAAAAATACTTCCCTAAATCCTTTTCAAGTGTTACAAGAAAAAACAACAATCCTGTGTATATGAGAAGAGATAATGGTTGAACAATAAGTAAAACGATTAACAGAAAATTTATTGATATTGATAATAGATATGTTGTGCCGTATAATCCCTTTCTATTAAAGCACTTCGAAGCTCATATTAATGTTGAAATTTGTGCATAGTGTTAAATATTTACATAAATATATATTTAGTCTACTACAGTCCGTAGTACCGTTCGGTTGTATTGTGCGTTTCTTTTATCTTGTTGTCTTATCACTGTGATTGTCTTTTCCAATTAGTATTATATATTAATTCACTAACGTGATTATGACTAATGTCTAATACACCACCTACTTCTAAGGTGGATAACATTAGTAAACTTGTTTATATGATTAATGACCGTAAAAACTCGCAAAATAAAATCATCACGTATATTAATTCATGTTGCTAAGGTATTAAAATGCAAGATCAAAAGCTGACTTCTTTCGATTCTAAAATTTACTTGTTATAAAATCAAATTGCCTCGATAATGGAAGATAAAAAATTATTAAGATCGAGAATTGAGCAACTTGAGTCGAACGTCGAACTTGCTCAATCTACCTCCCCATCTGTCAATCAAGATAATTTGTTCGCAGAATTTATGAACCGTCAATCCAGATCCCGTAACATTATATTCTTTAACGTACCAGACCTTTCGGTATATAATCATAATTAACAAAATGACTCTTATTGATGAAATGTTCAATGTTATCGGCGCACCTACAAAACCTCTGTCTGTTCTGGGAAAGCCTTCAAATAAGCCTCGTCCTATTCGTGTTGTTATGCCTTTACCATCTGATGTTTTTTAAATTTTAAAAATTAAGCGGCAGTTTTCAAATGTTGATAAGTTTAAAACTGTTCAAGTTTCGTCGGATCAAACATTGCAATAACGTAGGTTATATTCTTCTGTTGCATCTAAACTGAAATTGCGGAAAAATGCTGGCGAAACAAATATATTTATTAAGTTTGTTAATAATTGTCCGACAATTTCAAAAAATGGTCGAGCAGCCCAACTATAATTAATAAACTGTTCATATACTATTAGAACGTTTGAGGTATTAATACCAAATCATATTTGTTTACTCGTAATGTCTCTCTTTGTAATTATGATATTATAATACTTATTTAAATTTGGTTGTCTAATAATGTTATCGACGCCGAACTTGGACTCTGTCCCCTATACACTATATTTCAATGATGCGATCGTTGTGATACTCGTGATGTTTTAATGGCTACCTATCTCCGACCACTCTATTGAGCAATTTTATATACAAGTTAGTGATAAATCTTCCACTTTAGTGATTGGTGCTATATATTTTCCTCCTGCTACTGACATGAATGTTTATGATATACATATTAATCTCGATATTAACACTATCGATATTTTTTATGTAACAATAGGCGCTCGAAATTTTTAATTTTTGGTGACTACAACCTACCTAATATTAATTGGCAATTTGATAATTGTCCTATTGTCCCTGTTATAGTGACACGTACTGGTTCTCTTGAGTCCAATGTCTTACCTGGTTTTCTTATCTAAATCTAATACAATTTGATTCAATCCACAATCGTTCAGGATCGCTACTTGATCTAATTTTTTCAAACATGTCTAATATCAATATAACTAATTTAAATCACCCGTTATTACCATTGGACTCTAAATACGCAAGACATTTACATACCTACAAGAAAATTGGCCAGCGTATTTTATAGCCGTGAATTGATTTGACCCAGTCACATTCTACTCTTCTATTTTTACTTACTAGACGACAAGTTCTGATAAGAATAGCTTTTGCTATGACAATAAACAAAGCACAGGGTCAAACATTGGATAAAGTAGGATTTTATTTAACCCAATCTGTATTGAATCATGGTCAACTTTATATAGCCATATCCAGAGTGAGATATTTTGAAAAATTAAAAATACAAATAATACCAAACAACAAAAAAGATACAATGAATATAGTTTATAAAGATATTGTATATAATTATAATACACAAATTCATTGAAATTTTCATTTGTTTACCAATTTCGTTGTTTCGGGTGATATATTTACAGTTTTCCCGTAGGTATGTAAATATCTTGCTTATATCTATAAATGTAATTAAAGCTTAAGAAATTAAAATATTTTCTACTTTTTTTTTTTTCCTGAACATTAATTGCACATTATTATAACGATATATACATATTTTATATTTATTTATATATAATTATTCAACAATCTTATTTTATATTTACTGTAACTTGGCATCGGTGGGTAATTCAGCTAGTTATTTATAAATTCATGACTTTCAAAAATTAAATGACTTCAGTGTTTAGCTAAATAAATAGTAAAAATACACAGTTGGATGAATTTAAAGTAATAAATATAAGTTTTAAATGACAACATAATATGTTAATATTGTGGTAATTTTCATTTTTAAATTAAATGCTTTTAAAATATAATAAAAATAAAATATTTTGTATATATTTATATTTTTTTTTTGATGTGGAAATAAGTATAAATGCATAAAAATGTATAAATATGTACTTTATTGTAAAATCAATCAAATGTATACAACTATGTAATTTTTACACTAAACAATATAATATTCAACTTATAATTATATAAATCAGAAGTATCGAAAACTTCCGTATAAATCCTAAAATATCTAAGCTATAATATTAAGAATAATGTCTAAAATATTTTTTATTTTCGTAATCCTCTAACAAAATACGAAAATAGATTTATGTAAATGCGGATTTACGATTGATAAATTATTCCACGCTATTTTCAAAGTTTGACAGTAGTTTTTCAAAATATTCTTCAATAATATTTTATTATATTATACTATATTATATGTTTTCAATATCTTAGGTGAGATCATGAGGGGCTGTGTTATAAAACTTAAAACACCCCGTCTATTCGAAAAAGTGTTTACATATGAAATTCATTCCTCTCCGAATCTTAAATATAATATATTGACAAAACTATTTGTAATGTTTTATAATATACTTCAATCTTCAATAGTATATTTTTTATATTAGAAAATAGAATAATATATGTTTACAAAAAGTGTGATATAAATTTTTCTTATTCTTATATTTTAATTTATATATCTTTTAGGTAACGACATTCAAATTGTTTTTATTTTAATTGTAAATTTATTATAAATTTTTTTCTTCAATTACTAATCTGCAATTATTATTTTTTACGAAAATCAATATATAATATACTAAGGGTGAATAAAGGTGAATAACTATAAATCAAAATACAATTATTATTTCATATAAAAATATTATAACTAATAATTAATCCGCTTTTGTGTTACATAATATTAAATTATATGCCAGTGTTAAAAACTTGTTCCGGACGCATGTATGATACATGTATAATGTGTATTGTATATACCATTATAATATAATATAGTTAATATAATTTTATACAAAATATCACAAAACATAACAGTAAAAACAAAATGATTGCTTAGTCTAATAAAAAATGTTTTAATTATATTTAACAACAAAAATAATGATCACAAATTATCATAAAAAGCCTCATTATTTACATACCTACTTCCTAAAAGTTTATAGGTAACGATACTTGTATTTAGTAACTGTTTGGCAAACATTCGACTTGTTTAATTATATTGAGATTGTGGCTCTTAATTATTTTTAAATATAAAGTTTTTTTGTTAACGAAATTTGTTAAAATAATTTCTATTTTTTAATCAAGTTGAATATATATACCATGCAAGATTTGGGAAAGTTATGATTTAAATTAACTACATATTTAATTTAAGTAAATAAGAATAATTTTAAGTCGTTTAGAGTTCAAATTTAATTAATTAATAATTTATTTAGTTAAAATTAAAATCTGATAAAAGTTGATGTTACATTAAACAATTCATTTTTTATTCATAACAACACAATTAATTGTTATTGTAGATAAAAAATGGAAACCTAATTTCATAAGACAAATAATAGTCGTTCTATTAAGTAGATTATTTGATAAGTTCTTTAAATTATCTAGTTAAATTAAAAACTTAACATTAACATAATTTTAAATTACCCATTAAAATCTAATTTATTGATACTCGATACTATTAGTTGAAGGAGTTGAAACTGAATTAAGTTAAACTAGTTCTAGAATTGATTATTGCACTAGCATTGAAGAACCAGAACCTAAAATTGTAATTATTCAATAACCCTTATAAATGAACCTGAAGGTAGAAACTTTATTATTAAAACAAAAATAACAGGTTCTTTTCCGGTTCTTAATCCAATATTTATTATAATTAAACCCATGATAGATAAATGATTAAAAATTTTATTATAAAAAGTAACAACTACATAATAATATAATATAATACTATACATACCGAAAGGCGGAATGTATGAATATGAAGCAAAATGTGCGAAAACGAAGTAAAAGTGTCAGTGGATGTCTGACGCGTATGAATAAAATCCTGAACCATCATGTTATTATAATTTTATATAAAAACTAGTTTGGCATTATGTGAATAATTATTTAAAAATTTGTTCCCACAACAATTATTATCAACAAAGTAAATAAAATTAATTTTTACAAAATAATTAAGATATTATGAAATGATTTCCTGGTCAAAATGTTTTACAGTGATGTGTTTTTTTTTAAATCTGTGTACAAAATTTCTACCAGAAGGAGTATTCCGATCTTTATAAGCTTGCTTAAATTCTGGTAGCAAATTTCATCTAGTTGGTATTTTAAAGAGGTCATTTTTAGATTTTTTAACTTTTTCGATGAACGCTTAAGAAAAAACTATCAAAAAATTACCATAAAAATCGGAAAACACAATTCTCGTAAAATCCTTTAGAAATCTTTATAATAGAAATATTTATGCTAAAGGCGTAACATTTTCACCACAAATATAATACGTAAAATATTAATATGGATATTTTTCAAAAATGTTTGCTCATTTAATTTTTTTAATTAATTAATTCATTTAATTGTGTTCGAATTTAGGATTAATAATGGATCTATAAACTTGAATTTTTCTCCAAATATGTATGTACGTACATTATGAACGCAGAAAATTTTTTCCCAGTTTTAAGCTATTTATAGAAATTTTACATTTTGAGTCATTTAATTCATAATAGTCTTTATTTTAGGTTTTAAGACCTGAAATTGTAAAAACAGTATTAAAATTACGACATTCTAGCTACACACAAAAAATGTAATAATCGATCAATACAATAATTTAAATAGCTATTTAATTTTTAAGGATAAAATGTATTATTTTGGTATGAAATGTGTTCGAATTTCTGGGAAATAATGGATGTATAAACTTGAAATTTTTATGAATAACGTATGTACGTACTTTATGAAGGCAAAAAATTTTTGAAAATGTTTACCTATTTTTGGGTTACTTATAGCAATTTTCAATTTAGAGTCATTTAATTCATAATAGCGGTACCTACTTAACAGAAAAATTTGATTTTTAGAATTTTTTTTAATACTTATGTACTTTTTAATCAAAAAAAATAATGGTGAAATCAGAATTTGGCGGTTGGACTTAGTTTTAAAGTCATATCAAATTGAAATTTAACGATTTTATCAATTCGTTTAGGAGGTAATTTTTTTTATGTTGAACTACAGTAGTCTAGTAGGTGCTGATTTTTTGTCATACGCGATGTCCTTGTTTCGAATTATTTTGCTTCCAAATAATTTTTTGCACTTTTTTCAACTTTTTTGTTTATTATATAATACAATGTTATCATATATATATATATATATATATATATTTGTGTGTATGTGTGTGTGTGTGTGTATATATTATTAGTATAATTTGCTGAAATTGTCAAGTTTATCCACTGAAGCTCTCTACAGAATCGTTTTTTTAGAAAGAAATGATTTATCATTGCTTTAAAATTCAATATATCCACCATGTATTCTACCCAACGATCGAATTGCTTTCACCCCCCCCCCCCCATTGACCGGCATTTTTACTTATGGAGTTATCAAGGTGACATTACACTAACATATCAATTAAAAATTACATTTTCAGTACCATTTTAGTAGGTACCTCAAAAATGAATTTTAAATTCTTCATAATTTTATATGTCGGTTCTGGATAGATTCTGATTCTATGATTAATAAAAACTGATTATTCACGGATCCAGTTAAAACCATCACATTTCTCTACAAACATCAAATAAGCATTAAAATTTACAAGGAATTAACTATACTGTGCTAGGTTAGAATTAAAAATCTAAACCTCTATAGTTCAAATAATATAAAAATTAAGAAATGAAAATACGAGTTCCAAACTTGTGCAGTAACGGTAGATATTTTACAAAAAAATAATAAAATAAATATGGGAACTAGATAATATGAGTATATCAAAATTTTGATATTGAGGAGGGGGATAAAAATACATACCAAAAATAATTAGTAATTAATATTATTATATTACCTATAATAAATTATATAGGTGTAATAAGGAAACAATTATATAATACGTAAATGAGGTATCTTTACTAAAATCAGATATCTAAACATTTAAAAAATTATTTTTTTAATTTCTCATATGAAATATGGCTGATTGTAATTAATTTTAACGTTTTGATTTAATGTTATATTATTCATCATTCTAAGGTAATTTGTAAAATATTTCAATGAATAGTTTATAATGAAAAAATAATAATATACGGCTCAAATAAATGTAAATACTGAAAACAATTAATAACAATCATGGTGAGATTATTTTTAAGTTAAAACTAATCCTCCCACAATAACCCCTATATGAATATAATATATATATTCATACCAGTCGATCAATTTGTGTTCATAATACTAGGCCAGCGGTTCCCAAACTGTGTGGCGCGCCACCCAAAGGAGGCGCGAGCACTTAACAAGGGCGGCGCGGCACGCGGTTGGAATTTTATACATATTGTTATTTTTAGATCAATTTTATGTCCGAGAAAAA